>JASSKH010000004.1:14487835-14762835 GCA_031763025.1 Macrocystis pyrifera | reverse complement strand
TGGTGTTGTTAATATCGGTGATGGTAGTGTTGGTGTTACTAGTGTCGGTGTTGCTAGTGTTAATGTTGGCGCTGGAATTGGTGTTAGTGTGGGTGTTGATTGCGGTATTGTTGGTGTTGATGTAGGCGTTTGTGGTATTGTTGGCGCTGGCATCGGGGGTGTAGGTGTTTGATGTGATGATGATGGTGGCGGTGGTATTGGTGGTACTGGTGTTGCTGTTGATGGTGTTGGTATAGATGGCGTTGGCGTAGGCCTTGATGCTGATGGCGTTGGTGTCAGTAAACCCTTGGCCAGTGCCCCGTCTGACTGATACTCTGTAGCCTCTGCTTAAAACTATTCATACTTCGCTTTTAGCTCCACACCGTTGCACAATTTACAGCAGACATTAAACTCAAGCTCTACGTAACAAGTCTGATACTGTTGTAACATCGCGTCGTACGTTAATTCGTATATAGTTTGGGATCAATGAGGCCTCCTGCTGCGACCAGCCGGAGACTCTCACCCAGGGTTACTACTCCCGCGTTGGTTGTCTGGCAATCAACGCGGCACCTCGTCGCATAGAGTAGGTACCCCCGTAAAATAAACACTAACAAAACTGATGTCGTTGTCGTCGGTACACCTCGCTACCAACGATGGGCGGGCGGGATGGTCTCTTTCTACTTTGTTGTGCTGTTGTAGAGCTGCGATATCGCTCACGGAGTGATAATCAATCACTGTCTCCCCATACAACAAGGAGGCTTCCCGAAAAGGGATCCACCCTGCTGGCGTCCCCTCTTTTCTGGTCCAGATTACTGTTGGAACATCGCGTCGTACGTTAATTCGTATATAGTTTGGGATCAATGAGGCCTCTCTCTGCTGCGGCGAGAGATCACACCCATACTTGTTGACCCTTCTCTTATCTCAATGTCGTCGCTCTTTTGATGCGTATCCTTTTTGCGGGTGCCTTCTATTCCTTATTGTCCCCAAACTTGTAGCCTAGTTGATTAGCGGTTTTGCTACCGTTGGTTGTCCCGTGGGAACGTCGTGTACGATTTTCCAGACCCCTCTGACGGTGATACGCGCTGAGGTACGCGATCGCGGTGTGATGCACCCGGAACGCGTTTACCTGGTTGTCGGCACGCAGTGTTGTAGCGTGTCTCCGTGCGGTTCTTCCGGAACTAACATACGCTTATGTCGTGCTTGAGGGGTGACAAAGGCGGAGCGTTTATGTAGGTGGTCTCCCACACTTTATTTTCTCAGATACCGCAGCCCGCCCCCCACCGTAGTTACCATACGCTTTTGTCTAACGAAGCACGCATAACGTCTGCCACAGTCGGCATGTTTTCTACGTTTCGCTTGGTCCTCGCCCCCTCATCCCATTTGTTCCTCGACTTTCAGATTTGGGGAAAAAGGGAACGAGAAACCTACTTCTCGGTGCCTCCGTGATAGGGTCAAGAGCCATACGCTGGCTGTATATACTTCTAAGTCCGCTAATTTGACCCCTGTAGTTTTATACACTATGTACAATATGAATCCACTCCTCGCTTCTACTGTACCGGTATTAGACATGACAATCAATACACACAGCAATAAGCTCGCCACTACGTAGCTCGGCATAAAAAATATACAAATTAATTATTTATGGTACTTTTAAGCTCACTACTGATTACCCATTTATCGTAAGGTATTTACAGCATATATCTGCTATCATCTCCAGACAAAAATGACACTCTGGACACGCAGCAAGCAGTCTGCCACCATTAGTAGCTCGACATAACCACTACTAGACTATCAATACTGTTCTCTGCACTACGACAATTTTCACGTGCAGCAAGTAGTCCCCCATTATAGCAGTAGCTCGGCACATATTATTCATCTACATACTATGACACTTACGTACACATACAGCAAGCAGCCCGCCACTAGCTTGACAATAACCATACCATCGTACCTGGTACGCTAGTCTACTCTACTTGCAAATGACCGTACCACTACTGGGCAGTTTTTGAGGTGTGATTCCTCACCGAATGGTGGAGTAGGTCACGTAAAACGTCGCGAAACCGTGCACGATGGACATGTTCAGGGAGAAGTCGAAAGCGTGCTTCGCTGCGAGCCCCGAGATGTCCAGCGTTACACTTTTGGTTCGCGTCATGGGGTGCCGGAAGGGGAGAGGCGACCGGGGCGGGGGGGGGGGGGGGGGGGGGGTACTCAATGGAGGGGAGACAAAGACATGCAGAGATAGCAACAGCAACATGTGGACGGAGAGAGCAGCCGAAAGAGATCTAGTGAAGGACCTATGATAGTCCTCAGGCGCAGCTGACATTTTTCTTTTTTGCACGCCTTTTTCCGCCGCCGAAAGCCTTCTCGCGCGGGTTCTTTGACGGAGCGCACCCCCGCCTCAGCCGCAACGTTCTCTGGAAGCTACGGGCCTTTCCTGCCCTCTCAGCGATTTGGCGCAACGATCTTACGTTAGTGTGTTTCTGATAATCTAATTTGGTTGTGTTATAAAAATGTTTGAAACCGGCAAGCTTGAGGAGTTGATTGGTTTAAACAGGTTAATCCAAAGGCGCTAGCCAATCAGACGTTGCTCCGAACGCCAACCAACCCACAGAATTTCCCGACCCAATAATACTTAGGTTAAAAAAAAAACGTCATTTCGGTCACTTTTTGGCCACAGCAAATGATCTTCGGGGAACAGACAAGAAACTAAAAACCAAAATCTTTGTAAACACCCTATTGTACACAATATAACGATGTACATCGTCTGTGTGAACATTCGGATAGCCGGTTGAAACCAGGTTCCAGCACCGAAGGCGCTCGTTCTAGAATAGGCTTACCTGTTGGGGGGACTACCTGGTACTTATTGAATCGTTTTGGGAGTCGGAGGGGAAAACGTGTCGAAAAATAGTGGCGATTACCAAAGCAAATGCGGCTATTTTCCGAAAAAACAGGGACGATTACCAAAATCGACCGTTCACGGTCACACGAAGCAGACCAAGGCTGCTAAGGCAAACAGGGGGTGTACAAAAGCTACAACGCAAGGAGTTCTGCAAAACGCACGCAAAATGGTACCATTAAAGCCGCTCTGCTGTACTCCCATTAATCACTCGTAGACGGTTAATAAAACGCGCCATAAACCGTGCCAAGTTTGGGTCGTTTTTTTTGTCTGATTTCCTCCGGTCTATTATCTCCCCCCTGCTTCTCCGACTCCCTCTCTGTCGTCACTCAGATACGGAGTCACATAGCAGCCCCCTCCCCCCGTCTCTCACTTTTATCGCGAGAGGAGTTCAGCACTTTCTTCTCTCGTCGACTTGCGTCGAATCGTGCATACACACTCCGCTAGGCGTTACGATACCTGCTAGTCAACAAAATACCTCGATCCAAAGGGTGAATAGTTACGCATAGCTGCTGACCCTTCTATTAATAGCGAACAAGAAAATTGCTTAATGACACGAATCTCCCGTCGTGGCGAACCCCTTGAGAACCGCTACATAGGTATGTGCCGAGGTACTACGTGTACTTCAAGAGGTTTCTCAACCGGTCATGCTCAGATTTTTCTGTGGAATTTCAAAACTAACTTTTTTGGACGAAAAAAGCATCGCCGACATGAACCGAACGCGCTCTTATCCTTTGGTCAAGCCCAACTTACGGCAGCAGCATACCTGTACAACACATGCATCAAGCAATACTTACGAAGTCATAATATATCGTGTAAAACGCAAGAAGACAGCACAACCCCTGCGACGGATTTCCGCGTCGATTTTCTCCACAACGAAGGTGGGGCAGCAGACAACGAAAACGGTGGCTTCTGGAAAAATCTCGGGCCATATCTTACCATAGACGCATCGCTCGGTGGTATCACTCTCTCTGCTGTCGAGAAAATCAACGAGGGCACTCGTTCGAGGGGATGTGCGGTACAGATATTGCCCTATATGGGTGTTTCTTTAAAACATATTTTTCCATCCCATTTATTATCTTCGCTATTCTTTTTCTTTCTTCTTTTTTATAGTCGCAACTCAAATCCGGGGTCACAAAGCAGCAGGCTCTTCTCCCCCCTCCCCACTACGGTTCTTGCCTTGGCAGGCGTTTCTATCGCGAGAAGACTTCAGTTATTTGCTCCCTCGTCGACTCGCATGGAACTGCGCCTACCCAGCAGTATGAAACATCCCACAATTATACGATGCCATACCGTCATATAGGCTCATACTGGAAGGTGCAGCCTGTCAGCAGTCATGCACACCACTGCTGTACAAACAAGACAAACATACAGCACGACAGAATGGCATCGTACTCCGGAGTACCGAGTAATAAACCGCCGTCCTGCTGCCAATGGAGGTGTGAGTCGGCAATTTAGTTGTTAGCAGCCACTATTAATAGTTGGGCTATTTGTCAGTCGTTTCTCGGAGGTGCCAACTACGCTACTTTTGGGGTTTTCTCGCTCTATCAAAATATTTTTGGGGTTATTTCACTCGGAGGAAGAGGCTTTTCTAATGCGGGGTTAAAGCTGTTATTGAGTAAAACGGCGCCAAAATATATCGTAAAATTCGCCTCCTAACGCCCCTCCGGAAGCGCCTCGGACACGCCCCCCTCGGCCGGGAGGGGGTTGTTTTTGCTCGTTTCGCTTACCTGGCGTTAGTCGGCATGTCGGCTGGCATCAGCTGGCAAAGACAGCCGACTTGCCAACTGAAGGAAAGTACTACAGTCGGCTAAAGCCGCATACGAGTAACGAATATCAGGTAAGTTACTGCCGTATGTCAGTCGTTGAGTCCTGCCGACTCACACATTTAGCTGTAGTACCGCCGTATCACACGGGTGATAAGATAACACCTCCTGGAGTGAATTTCGGAGCCGATTTTCTCCAAAACATGCCGCAAGCGGGGCACACACAACGAAAATGACGTATTTGGGAATATCTAGAGTAGTCGAGATTTTTCCATATATATACGCATCGCTCGGCGTTCGCGCACTCTTCTCGTCGTCGATAAAGGCAGTTGGAAAATTCGTCCGGAAGGGTGCGTTGTCTTTCTACTTCCGTAATACGGATTATGTGTGTCGTGCATGGTACCGCGCAGTCGTGACAGATTGTATCCTCGGGCAGTTTTATCTCGCAGAGTAGTAAAAAAAACGTTCGTAGGGTGTGCGGTAGTTTCGACGATTGACGACGAAGTGGTCCGCGATCCGCGACACGGTGCGCAATAGGTACTTACAGCAGCACATAATCGTGTTTGAATTTGGTTTACACGTAGAATAAAGAGTGGGCTATTAATAGTGAGATATACGCGCACTGCTGTACTACATAGGCAGTAGTCACGATCCAACTACGAGCTGTTTACGAGGACGAAAGAGCAGTACGGCAGGCAACTCGTTTTCATGCACAAAACAAGAGTCTGGTACAAACCAGGCAGAAGCAACCGTAACCAGCAGTATATACTGAAAAACTTCAAAAGGGCGTTCGTTTGTATTATAAGCCGGCGTCCCCGGTGGCTTGGTAGGTGGTCCGCGTGCCTGTCAAGATCAATTTCGTGGGTTCAAGTCTCACCGAGCGCATGCTCATAGGGACTTTTTCCTGCATAAAAAATTGATAAGCGGAAAGCGCGAAAGCGTGAGTTGGCTACATTCGATGAAAATCGACGAGCAGTGGGAATGCTGAACCCTATGCGCGACAAAAAAATAACAGGCACGTACCGGGGGGGAGAAGGGACGACACCTGTGACCACGGCTTGTCCAGAAGATCGTCGAGGGTAAAACCTCCTACGAGTGGGCTGGAAAGCAAAAGTGACGAAAAAAAAAAAAAAAAAAAAAAAATGCTGATGCTTGTATTGTTCGTAGAGATAAATGACACCAGGTACCTGGTACCAGGGATGCACCAGGTGCGTCTGGTACGATTATTAATAACACACATCACACAAGGTCCATTATCACAAGGTACTGGTGTACCGATATATTTACGGGCATTAGAGCCACGATACTAATTAAAAGGGTGTCTGCGAGGTTTTGCGAGATCAAATTCCTGCCGTTGCTGCTGCATCTTCTGCTGCCTATTTGCTGCTGCACGTCACGTACTACTGCTCCTGGATGTAGTGTGCTGCTGCAAGTGAAGTGTGCTACTGCAGTGCTGTTGCTGAAAACAATGTGGGAAGCAAGCGCTGCCGCAAGCAAGCGCTGCCGCAAGCAAGCGCTGCCGCAAACAAGCGCTGCCGCAAGCAAGCGCTGCCGCAAGCAAAAGCACTGCTGCAAGCAACTGCTGCTGCAAGCAAAAGCACTGCTGCAAGCGAGCGCTATTGCTGCAAGCGCACGCACCCTTGCCGCCACGCTCTTGATCTTCGCCGCTACGACTTCTTGTCGGACGAAGAGGACAACGAAGAATAAGGAGGGCGATCTTCTCGTTTGGCGGCGTTGATTGCACAGCGAGTGTCGAGGAGCGCATGATAGACCGCACTCTTGCCTGTTGGCGCTTGCTGTTGCTTATTGCTTCTACAGCTTGATGCTGGCCGCTGCAGGTAGGTCCTGCTGCTGCACGACTTCTGCTCCTCCCATGCACAAGTGCTGCCGCTTGCAAGTGCTTTCTTTTCCAATATAATAATACAATATTCTATCAACAGCGGTTTTTCGTCTCCGATTGAGCGCATGCCGGAAGGTACTCAATTATGACTTATCTCTCCGACGAAAATCCTTGATAAACAAAATATTATGCGCAGATACCCTATTATTTTGCAATATGTAAGAGTCGTACGGCAGCAGCATTCCGTTACAGCACGTACAGCAGCAGTACGTATTAATAGTACATCATACACTACTGTTATATGTATAAATTTACCAGGTACAGCAGTTCTAATGGAGATTTCAAAATACCCTTGTTTTGTTCGTACCGCTGTACTGCACCGCTCTGTCCTCTCTGTTCGAACGCGAGCAGGTGAAATATTATTAGAGGTGCTATTGTTGTGTAATTGCAGTATCAATATTAACCCCGTTGTTGAACCAGGCGCAGCAAGCAGTTAAAGTGTTTAAGGATGGCATGAAAGCTCTCACATCGGCACAATAAACTGCAAACAACAGCATAGGTTTACGGCGCTCAACAGGAATGTACCGACGCACGACTCATAGTTTTACTCACAGAAGAGAAACGTGTACAGAGAGGGGGAGAGAAGAGCAGAGAGCGATAGACAGGTGTGAGGGAGGGTGCTTTCGCTCGTATTGTATGTACTATCACATATTGTGAGCGATGGCATTGCCTATTGCCTCATTGCTGCAAGTTGCTACCACGCATCAAATGGGAAGAGCATGTCTCCGCCAGCAAAATACGAGCAGCCAGTAGTCAGTGCTCGATCAACAACTCGCTGACACGGACTCGTACATATTTAGCACAAATATCGTACCACAGGTACCCTGTGGTACGGGTGCTGTGCGTAGGGTTACCTACAGCGGGCTTACCTGCAAATGGCGTTGAGCAGAAAGGCACCAAGGATAGCGAGGACCTGAAACATCATATACCTGCAGGACAAGGAAAAGGGAAGGTCGTGCGACGAGCCGAATACATCTCCAAACGAGGTTTCACAGGTGATCTATCACACAGCAAACCGCAGCGGCAGCAAGCAGCCGCAGCAGCCTCAGTACATGCGAATAATCACTTCTTCGGATAAAGGATGTCCTTGTACGAGGACCTTGAGGTGGCAGGTACAGCTGGCAAAGGTCAACTTGAAAGTACCGCAAAGTGGTCACAGCTCCTCCTCCTGTCTCCTGTCAGATTGTATATATTTGAAAGTTGGCAAGTGGTACCCTCTGTGTAGGTACGGAGGTGCTGTGCACACACGTCGCTGAAAGCACCAATAATACGGCAGCCGACAGATGGCGAGGCAATGCACAGCATGGTCACGGTCATCTATACAACAGGGATAGACGCTGCGGGCACTGACATGAAGAGCAAGCTGATAGTGCGGTTGAACGAGGGGAAGCGGTTCGCGAGCACTCTGGGCGTAGTGACGAGCCAGGTTCGAATCGACGTCTCGAACAAATAGATGGGCTTAATCCGGTCATGCCTCCTCGGTCTCTGGAGCACCACGTCCTCCTCCTTCGCTTCTCGTTCCATGGGTTATCCTGTGCGAGGCCGCGCATGCCCTATATGTCAGCCTCGTACACTCTGCTCTCTTCAGCTGTCTCTGCGCGGGCTGTCTGCTGCTTTTGCTTCGGGCGATATATATCCTCCATATAGAAAACGCCTTCGCAAGGTGTAGTTTGCCGATATTGTTTTTCCGTTCTTGGGTGATTTTCAACCATTGTTAAATTCAGAATTTGGGGGGCAGAATTTCCGATTCCTCGCTTGCGTGCACAAACAACACCCAGGAACCTCACCAACGCAGACAAGAGGACAGGCAGTACCAGCAGAGCATACCCCCGACTGGACACTTCGCAGCCGGAACCAAACCCCGAGAACTGGGCGGGCGTCGGCGCACTTCGGAGACAGCCCCCAGCCTGCGCAGCGTTTTCTACTTTCCCGCGCCCACCGGACCTTCGGGCGAGCGGAGGGGTTGAAAGGTTTTCGGAGGAGAGACGAGGCGAACCCACACGCAGGCAGGGCGAAAGTTTTTTTTGACCCGAGAGTTTTTTTTTTTTCGTGCTAATTTTTCGGGCAAGTTGGATAAATAAAGAGAAGCCTAATAAAACAGACGCACAGCTGCTGCTGCGGTACACCCGGAGACTCGCCGGGGAGACGGCGAAGCTATCGTGAGCGCAGAGCCAATGGCTTCCGCCGCGGCAGGAGGCAATGGTAGCGGCGGCAGTGCTGGTGGTGGTACTGGCGGAGGGAAGCAGTCCTCGACGGGCCTGATGTCCGCCATGGCGTCTTTGAACCCTTTCGGCAAGTCGAAGGCTGGGGGCAAGGGAGGAGCAAATTCTGGATCAAACAGGGCGAATCGAGGGAGCCACAGCAATGAGACGGTCCCAAGGAGCTACGGCTTGAACGGCGGCCTCGCTAGCTCAAACTCGGACCACAGCACAGGAGGAGGAGGAGAAGGGGACCAGCAGCAGCAGCAGCAGCAGCAGTTGCAAGGGTCAAGCGGGGACACAAGGAGGTGAGCAACCGCAGCAGCAGCAGCAGCAGCAGCAGCAGCAGCATCAGTCCCCCCCCTCTTTCTTGACGTTGCGTGTTTTCTTTGCAATATTATTTTCGCAAACTATCCTCTCGGTTTTTCTTTTTTCGCTCTCTTTCCTTCATTTTTAGTGTTTTTGCTGCCCCCTGTCGGTTCCCCCATGGACTATTTTTCAATAATAAATCTGCCGGGGGGAGCAACACACGTTTGACGTAAAAAAACACAGCTCCATCTAAACTCGATGGGGTTGGAGGGGGAAGGGGCGAGGCAATAGTGGTAGTCCACGACGCCTTCAATCTCTTGATCAGTGGATAGAGCCGCAGCTTAGAAGCAACCGAGCTAAGGGCTCGCTGGCCCGGAGCTCGCTCGGCGCCCTCCCAAATCCTATCCGCACAACCCACCCCAGACCAAATTCCGTTTTACACACCCAACAAAATACCCCACTTTTGGGATTTTTCCTGCTGTTTCATTTTTGTAATATTTCTGGTTGTGTGTCCAGAGCTGTCAATTTCTCTCCCCCTCCTCTTCCACACGAAATGCGTGTCATGATTTTCTGTTGTAATTTGAATTTGTTTGCTTTTTGCTGTGATACCTGTGGTCCGTTTTACGCTCTGTATACGTATACTCGTACGTATAGGTGACTGCTGTACCTCTGCAGTACGTGGTACCTGGTGCCTGGCACGTACTTTGCAGACAGTACGGCAGCTCGTAGTACCTAGACTGTCAGCAGTCAGCAAGACATTCGGACAGCGTACGTACAGCAGTAGCGTACATATATGTACGTGGCTGGTCGTACTGCCCGTGATGCTGTAGTTTTTTTTTTTTTTTCACATGTTCGCGGTAGAGTGCATCACGCGCAAGCCTTCGCTGCGAACAGCGTTATGAAGCTTCAACTCTCGTGATCTACGATTCATAGGTTTGCGTTTAGATTTGCTTTCATCCGAAATCCAAAGACATGAACGATGTCACATGTCGATGTACAAGACGACGACAACGCAAGTGCATGTCAAGGGCCACGGGTTGCTTCCTTTCTTTGCTATTTTAACCTCCGTTTTCCTCCGGTCTTCTGTGACGCGTTCCAAGATGTTCGTGGGTTGTTCGTGATTCAACCAGGGAAAAGCCTCAAGCCTCCACCCGCTTACAAGCCGCCTCGCGTTTCTTGTTTACTGCACTTGCCGCCTGTAAAAGCCGCCTGTTGCCTGCTGTAGCCCTGTAGTCTGTAACCCTGACCGCCGCCGCTGTATTTTGTCTAATGTCTCCGTCTCGCATGCTCGTGTTGTTCGGTCAATGTACCGCGTCTTTTATACTCCACGGTATATTGCGTACGTACGTATATATATATACGAAGTCGACTTTTGCTTGCTGCGTGGCGTGTGAGGTGTGAGATGCGGGAGCGTCGAACTATTAATAACAACAACTGCAGCATGTACATACGTACCTGATCGATATGAAACGGCAACAACCAACAACAACCATAACGGACGACAACAACAACGGCATGGCAGCCTGGTCTACTGCTGTAGGCTCTATACCTTTCTTCGTAGTGGGTACGTAGGCCGCAAGCAAACGCGCCTGGTATCCCTCACTCCCGAAAACGAGACAAAGGCAAAAGCCGACTGCCGGATTCACATGTTGTCGGTATGTCTTCGGACCATCCCGACCCCGGCTCTTTTCGTTTTGTGTTGTGCGTACGAACGCACGCACGATTGATTATCACTACTTTTATTATATAGAGCTGCAGATAAACAAACCGACCGCCCAAGATCGCCTAAAATATCTGCATATCAAAGCGAAAGTTTTTCTACGTAATGGCCTGCTGCCTGCATGTAGAAAGTCTTGGGCTCTGGGTCCAAGTATCATGACCCGCGGGTACCTGGTGCTACTCTGTTTCTAATGTCTACTCTGTGCACCCCGCATTTGCTCTCTGTTGCGCAGCTTTTGTACGCGTAGGGGTGTCTGGTCGTGATCAAAATCAACATCATACTTGACTCTTTTAGCACCGTACTCCCATATGTGGGGGCAAAGCGCTCAAATTGTAAGTAGTTTGTCCCCAAAACGGGACTGGGGTACTAAGGTCCCGTCGGCCAAAACAAAAAAAAGAGCATCTGTACGATGCGCACGTCTTTCAAATATACGATTTTTCGTGCTTTTCGACATGTTGTCATGCTTTCCCAGTGTTTTTTCGTATTTGCGTGCGTACCTGGTGCAAAATCCAAGGCGTTTTTATTGTGATTTTTTATTTTTATTCACCGGGAAAGAAACGGTCGCCCCAAGATTTTTTGCCGAAACTCGCGGAAAATTGTTTTGGGTTCTTTCTCCCTGCTGTTGCTTCTCCCTGGGTGATCTTCATGCGTGGAGCATGCATTTCCCACCAAAGCAAGCCTTCCGCTGGGTAATGTTCCACACCTCCTGGTTAAAAACCCAAGGCGTTTTTTTCTTGTGATTTTACATTTTTATTCACGGGGAAAGAAGCGGTCGCCCGAGGAATCTTTATAGAAACTCGCGAAAATTGTTTCGAGTTCTCCCCGGGTGATGCCCTCGGCCCACCTCATTCGTGGAGCTTGCGTTTCCCACCGAAGCAAGCCCTCCGCTGGGAAATGTGCCACACCTTGAACGGATCATGATCTAGATCATGTCGTAGATAGATCATGATCTAGATGATGATCTAGATACGAAATTCCTCACCTGTCGTTGTGAGTTGTGCCGGATCTGAGTAGTGCAGATCCTACCCAGGAAACTTTGGCTATTAATAATGAGGCGCGCGAGCCTTTTTTTTCTTGGTTTTCCATTGAAAAAAAAACCTCTTGATAACGAGTCGTATGTCTATACAGCCGGCGTCCACGGTGGCTTGGTAGGTGGTCCGCGTGCCTGTCAAGATCAATTTCGTGGGTTCAAGTCCCACCGAGTGCATGCTCATAGGGACTTTTTCCTGCATAAAAAATTGATAAGCGGAAAGCGCGAAAGCGTGAGTTGGTTACATTCGATGAAAATCGACGAGCAGTGGGAATGCTGAACCCTATGCGCGACAAAAAATAAAGGCACGTACCGGGGGGGAGAAGGGACGACACCTGTGACCACGGCTTGTCCAGAAGATCGTCGAAGGTAAAACCTCCTACGAGTGGGCTGGGAAGTAAAAGTGATGGATAAAAAAAAAAAAAAAAAAAAAAAAAAATACGGAAGAAAAAAAATATTACAAAAAAAAATACGAGGGTAGGGTGTCTTGTTTTAAGTTTCTCTGTGTCAGCAGTGCTAGTGGTGGCACCTGCTACGAGATGCTCTGTTGGACACATGTCAGGTTGTAGATTTTTCGTCTTCAAATTATGAGTGCGGAACCAGGAAACACACAACACAATCGAGTACGTGTTCAAGGGTTAAACCGACACAAGCCGAGCGTAAAGCGACGCTGACCCTGGCCTCGTGTGTCCTACTGCTACTGCTGCTGCTGTTTTGCTGCTGGAGAAGCTCTGCTGTTGATGCCGTACATCAGTAGTAGTGGTGGCACCTGCTACGAGAAGCACTCTCTGTTGCACAAAACCTGTCAGGTGCAGATTTTTCCTCTTCAAATTATGCCGAAGTTCGAGTTCGGAACCAGGAAACACACGGCAAAATCGAGTACGTGTACAAAGGGTTCAAGGGTTAGACTGACAAGCTGAGCATACAGCGACGCTTACCCTGGCCTTGTGTTTCCTACTGCTACTGCTGCTGCTGCTGCTGCTGCTGCTGTTTTGCTGCTGGAGAAGCTCTGATATAGATGTCGTACATCACTTGCTGCTTCGAGAAGCTCTTTCTGTTGGTCTAAACATGTCAGGCGAAGTTTTTTCGACGTCAAACGAATTTCTGACCTCGTTCTGGAGGACATCATCCTTACTTTCCCTCAAACTATGTCCGCTTTGGCTCGAACACCGGGAAACAAAGGCCCTAGAACGTCGGGGCTGGTGTTGTGGTTCGCCTGCTGGCTGTTTGCGGGGGGATCTGTGCGGCTGTGTTCCCGTGCTAGCTGTGGGTTGGATGCTGTGTACGGCGGTCCTGTATTTTTGACGTGGCTGCGCTGGCCAGTGGGACGCGCTGAATTGTTGTTGTCCGTGTTTTCCATTTTCAGTTTACTTTTCGGTTTCCAGCGGTCAACTTTTTGATTTTGCCATTGGGTTGTAAATCGTTAATTTTCTCGGAACCTAAAAAACGAACGGGGACGTGTTTGGGTCAGGGGCCAATCAGCGCCACGTTTATTATCATTTCGATTTTCGATTTCGACTTCGATTTTCGATTTTGTTTGGAGTTTTGAACACGCCCTGTACGACCGGTAGATGTTCGTTCGTGTTGGTTCAGCACAATGGAGAATAATCCGTATTCGCCCAGCATGATGCATCGCAGATATGACTACTGTAATCCTTGAGGTCGCGCCTCATTACCACCAATCACTCGTAGATCGTGGGAGATGATACGGCTCCCACCCGGCAGCATGAGCTACAGCAGTAGATCCTACAGATAGGGAATCCATGTCTATGTGCCTTGAAATTCCTAGATCAAGTGGAAATGATCTGTAGATAATCTGTACATGATCTGTCTTCAGGTGTGAACTGCGCACACGTCGGAGAGCGCATAAAACTGCTTTGCTGTACAGACCACTTACGTACGTGCCAGCAACATTTTTCACGGATCTGCATCATATGCGCCTGTGGTACAAGTTTCACGGCGCAGGACTTGAACGAGATGTACACGAGATGTACATCCTTCGGCAACGGTAGTGATGTTCGTACCTGGTACGTTTCCGCTGGGTGTTTTTTTTTGCATATTTCGAGTGGCACGTTGTGTTCTCTGAACTGCTTCGATCAGTGTCACGTTTCCACGTACTTATCTCTAAGATATGCATTATCTATATATACGGTACCGGTCTGACCATAAATATAAGGTACGTTTTGTGCCTTTTTTTACTATGTAAGCGTCCCTTATATTTACGATCAGACTGGTACCAGGTACAAGTATGACTTAATATAACAAACCCCTGACCTGTGCGATCTACAGGTGTGTGTGTTCTTCACACTAAACGACGTTCTTTCTACATACCCGTCGACATCCAGCACGACCAGTGTCCGTGCCGATTCTTCAATCCTAGATACAGCTACAAGCTCTGGTCACAAAACTACGACACGAGAGATACTTGGAGTACATTGTTAGGCAGCAGGCCATTGTCTGTCCGAAATGTGATATGTTTCGGTGTTTGATGTCGGTCCTGCCGGCTGCTGTCGATATTCATTGTGTGTGGACACGACGATGCACGATCGATTGACTCTGATTACCTCCACGACGATGCACGATCGGTTGACTCTGATCGGCTCCTTTTAGGTGTCCAGTACCATGACCGTACTCACACGGGGTGGAAAGATAGTACACCCCCTGCCGGGACGGATTTCCGGGCTACCCGATTCTCCCCAAAACCGGGAGGGCACACGGCCACACGCACCGAAAGTAGGGAGTGTGTTGTCTTGGCAAAGGTGCTGGAGCCCTAGGAAGATAAGAACCTCGAAAAAAAGAGTGTACGATTGATACCAGGTACGTGACGCTGCTGTAGAATCACCCTGCTGGATGGGTTCGCTGCGGATCTCGCGAATCCTCCGAAAAATCCTCAGAGAACAGATCAGATCGAATTGCTCGGAGCTATCAATATTAGTATTAATAGCTCAATTTCGGGTAAGATCATCAGTATCTGTAAGAGCTGAGCGATCTGCCACGTGTTTGCCGGCTGTTCACTTGGTACTATTACGGAGGACCATAGTAAATAGGACCTACGGTGCACACAAAAACCTATATATTTTCCTATTTTTACCAACAATATTTGGCCCTATTTACTACGGTCCCCCCTAGTATCATGAATATAGATTGATCCTCTACACATCTTCGCCGGGTGTGAGCTCGGGATATATATACATCTGTGAGAGCTGTACATAAGCTGCTACTTCTATATGGTTGTTTGCCGTGGGTGAGCTATACCTGGTAGGTGACAGATGAACTACTGTTTTTTTTTATGTAGGAGCTCATGAGCTATCCATATACCAGGTACCAGGTATGAGACAATATTACCGCTCGGTTCGGTGCCAACGGAACCGAGCTTCACCGAACCGGAAACGCGTTCAAAACTTCGGGGGGTACCGGGTACATACTCGCGTACATAGTGGAATTTTCACTATTCGGAACCGTGGTTCTTCAGGAGCAGAAACTCTCACCGATCGGTTCGGGTCAGTTTGGTTCTTTGATGCTGTGTTTTTTACAGGGGTCGGTTCCGTTGGGGCCCCGCGAGTGTAAAATCCTACGGGTTGGTGCGGTTCCGCAGAACCGAACCGATCCGAACCGTTGAGGAACCGTAAACGTGATACACAGGTACGACGTACGCTTTTAGTATACTTGGTGCACTGCGTATGACGTTGTATGATATGAACATGTACGAGTACACGAGTTTGTACCGATACGATGGTCTGCCTATGTACGGCAGTATTGCCTTGAACTTGAATTATTTCACGCATCGGACACACAGATCATCTACAGATAGATCATCTACGGTAGATCCTATCCTGCCGTTGCGTTATTACGCAACCACTCCTAGCCCCCCTGGCGCGGAAAGTTTTCGTAATCTTGCGAGGGATGGGGGGGGGGGGGGGGGGGGGGGGGATGGTATGCAGTATCTGTGTAGCACAGATCCAACCCATGAAACACGTGCTAGACCATGCAGGTTACACGGCTCGCACCCGGCAACACGAGGGAGATAGTACGGGTCAGACAGATAGATATATCTGCCCTGAAAGATCTAGATCATGAAGTGGGAATGATCTATTAATAGATAATCTGCAGATGATCTGTCCGAGCTGTGTCACCATTTTCCCTTTTTTTTTCGCTGCCACTCTAAGGCCAATTCTTATGCCGTTATATTTGCAGTCAGCACATTCGCATGAGCTTTTGCCCCGGAATTTGTTGGAAATTGGTCTTTGTGGCGTCAGAATGTGTCGGATCTCTCTCCAAGCTTTATCTGGGGGTGTTTCTCGGTTCTCCAGGCACGTAGATACAGGAAATTTCCGTCCGCTCTTTATCGATGCAACTGGGTCAAACACGACCCAAACCCCCCATCGGATTCAGCTCCTTTGGATCGAAAAAGTGCCGACGGTGATTTCTTGCAACCGAGCCCCTCGAGAAGCTGGAAACATCTCTAGATACACTTTGTAGAGAATTCCGACACATTCTGAGACGAGAAAGACCATGTTCCAACATTTCCGGGGAAAAGCCCATGCGAACGTGATGAAATGAACTTTTTCGAATGGCTTGCGAATCCGGGACGGCTTAAGAATTGGCCTAAGCGGGCGGTACCTCGGACAGTTCGTCGATTCCCCATCGGCCATATCACCTCACCCCCCCCCCCAAGCGTCGAAAAAAAACTACCAGGTACACAAGTTGTACGCACGTATATACAAGTTGTTGCGTGTTTTGTTGCTGTCGTTGTGTTGGTGCAAAGGGATGTCCGAGTTGCCACGCAGGGGGGCACGGGCGCAACAGGGTCCTGCCACGCACCCGTACTGCTGAGCGCTGACACTGCTGTTCGTAGGTGGTTGATAACACCCAACCAGGTTGCACGATCGCGGAGGCCCGTAGCAAATAGGCCCAAAATTTCCCCAGAGGCACCCACTTTTGTTCGGTGCATGTATCTCAAGAACGACTGCGTGAACCCAAAACGTTTTGTCTGTGCGAGTTCTGCGGTTGATGATAGGCTTCCCATCGAACCTACGTTTGTGTTCTTGAGAAACACATTGGGAAGCCTCGCTCCCCCCGTTGTGGGCCTGTATGTTAGAGACCACCGTGATACAGCAGTATTACGGGGGACCATAGTAAACGGGACCAAATATTGTGAGTAAAAATAGGGAAGTATATAGGTTTTGGGGTGTACCGTAGGTCCTATTTACTGTGGTCCCCCGTGATTGTAGTTTTGTACGCTATCTCGGAGTCCCAAAGGGGAACTCATGATTCAGTATCACACGGTATAGACTTGCAGCAATGTGTGATCCGTATGTAGCCCTTAATCTCCCATGGTGCTGTGTGTTGTCGTACCAATGCGTCCGTGTGTGCAAGCGCCGTTGTCACATGCAACGGGCCAGAGAGCAAAGCATGCCAAAAACCGGTTGTCTTGCCCCTCTAGAGCGAGGGGGCGAGCGAAAAAATCGCGACAATGCGACGGCGGTACGCGGACGACGCATGCACCCGTCTGATGTAGACATTGCCGGGATGAATATCGTGGCATCCCATGTTGCGCGCCAAAGGCTGCTTTTTCTGTAAATTGTTCGTGACGGTAGGTACCGTACTCTTGGTGGCAGTGAGGTGCGACCTCAATACCTGCAAAAACCAGGGTGCCTTTGGGTATAGCGCGCTTCCGGGTTTATTGTTAGGTGGTTGTGTATTTTGTTCGATACTACAGTACGCTTACTTACACTCGACACTTCTACGCTCTGAAGGGAAGAGACTCGGCTCCTCTTCACCCTTGCGTAAGCTCCTCCTGCTGCATTGGCCTAGAGTCAATCTCCTTGTGGAGGCTCAGCCCCAGTACATGCTGGAGACTGAGTCATCCCTCAGTCCCGACTCGAAAGCGCCGGCTACTGGTGTGGAAACCCAACCTCACCTTACTATGTAATTGTGAGGAGTTGCACGGCTTGCTCACGGCACGAGTATCGCTCCGACTATTCAGGTCGCTAACGGGTGCCCCCTAAGTGCAACACCGAACGCTTGCGGGGTGAGTTTTGAGGATTTTTTCGATCGTACATGCACCTGCCGAGGTGTCTTTTATGTTTCTTTTTCATGTACACTCTTACGTACATCGTACATGCTAACCTCAAGATAATAACCCCCCCCCCCCCCCCCCTGCTGGGATGGATTTTCGAGTCGAGTTTCTCCAAAACAAACGGCATCACGCAGCACTCACTCTGTGATGGATAGATGTTTGCACCATCAACTATTACTTTTTTGTTTCCACCATCAACTATTACGGGGGACCATAGTAAATAAATAGGACCTACGATACACACGAAACCCTATATATATTTCCCTATTTTTACTAACAATATTTGGTCCTATTTACTATGGCCCCCCGTAATACTCAGAATTTGAATGCTTTTGTCCCCAAAACCGGACTGCAGTCCTGAAAAGGGTTTATACGTATACCCCCCTCGTACCCCCGGAGATGGCGACCGAAACAACGAGACAATCAATTGCTGTTACGTATCAACCTCCCGTATACTTCACGAACGAGTGGGGTTTATGTACAGTCTGTGAGTAAAACTCTCTATTAATAGGGGTGTTATTTTACTTGAAAAAAAGCGTAGCGCGGTCTGCGCTTCGGAATCGTCGCCCGCAGTCGAGAAAATTCCTCGTTCGATTAAAAATCTGTTTAGGGGGTGTATTTTTGAGGTGTTTTTGACTTGTGAAAGAAGCGTAGCTCGGTATGCACTTCGGAATCGTCGCCCGCAATCGAGAAATTTCCTCGCTCGATGGCTAACGCGGCGCAGCCGCGTTTTTGGCCAGTTTTGGCCCGTTTCGGCTGCGGTTTGGGGTTAGGGTTAGGGGTCGGGTTGAGTCTTCGCCCGTACCTTGATCATCCCAACAGGAAGCAAAATACCTACGTAAGCAGCCCACCAACCCAAAGATCTGTACTCACAGCAGTAGCTTGAGCGCCGGGCAGCACGGGTAAATGATAGATCATGCCGCGCCCCAGTACCGTCCGTGTAGGACTACTCACTTGCCTTGCGACCCAGGAGGGACACACCGCTACGTACCCCCCCCCCCCCCCCGCGCCCCGATCACACAGCAGTGTCCATTGATTGATGTGTAATGGTCACTTTTTGCGGTCAATTTAGTCTCCGTCTGAGGTCCCCCAGCGAGGGTTAATATTTTCATGTTGTACCTGGTATTTTATTGACGCATCTGTCGGGGTTTTGCGCTCTCTCCCCATCGCCGAGAAAATCGGCTTGGATTTTTTGTTCCCGAGGGGGTTAAATGTCATCGTACTCTGGACGTCAATGTAAGCAACGTTTTTATACATTCATTTGAATACCAAGCGGTCCTTATATTGATGAGACACCCAGAGCGGTATCACTCTATCGTCCTGCCAACGACGCCACTTGTCAAGTTCGAGGTCGGGACACTTGATATCCCGTGTTAGGTGTGCCTACGTATTGAGCAGGTGCTCGTTGGTACCCACGTGTGTTGAACGCTTGAGAGATAAGAAGAGCGGCTTTGTTACTTCCCAGCACGATGCTTCCCAGCACGATGAGAGACGTGAGAGCAAGGCTCGTTCGTGCCTCGCTGTGGGAAAATATCTGGTTTTCCATCTAAGACACGCCTCCGAAGTAGTACAGATACGATCCCAATACCTGAACCCAGGTAATTACCAGCCCTTCCGGCCTCATTCAACGCAGTACTATTGCAATGTAGCACTTTTTCTCTGTAACATTTTTGTTGAGACGGGCCCAAAATCGTCGGAATAATGCCATTTTTTTATTGTTTACGATACAGGTATTTGTACACCTATAATAATAGGCCATGGGGTTCGCTTGTCGGGTTGCACTTTCAATTTTTCCAAAAATAGTTTTCGGATGACTTCGTTATAGTGTGGGAAGTACAGAGTAGCGCGGTGTAGTCGAGCTGGCGAGGGACTGAAATGAAAGACTGCTGCTGTGAGACTTCGCTCCAATTGTTTTGGTCGTTGTGCTGTGGATTGGTTCCCTCTCTCTTGCTTGCGTTGGTTGGAAAAGGTCGTCCTTCCGCTCACTCTACCGCTTTTTTTTTGTTTCCTCTGGCGCGAACACGAACTCAACTATTCTTCCATTGATGATTAATTAAATAAGTAGAAAATACCAAATGTATGCCGGTGTTATTTCTTACATAAACGCTCGGGTGGTAGTATTTTTTTTTTCGTTTCTTCGTTTTTTTTTCGGTTTCGTTTTTTTTTCGGTTTCGTTTTTTACGTTTCTACTACCCCCCCCCCCCCTCCCTCGGTATTAGGAGATGCTGGCATGCTGGGTGTTATGAAGGCAGCAGTAATACCTCGAATATTTTGATATTTGATCGATTCGATGCTCGTATCATACATACCTCGTACATACGACTTACTATTAATAGCTAACATCTACGTAATCGCCTTTTAGGTTTTCGTCATTTTCGTTTTTTTTTTTTTTCGGTCGCGTTTCATCACAAAAACAAAAGCCGAGTTGCGGAAAAGAAACCATCAATGTTTGTCGCCCTCCCCCCTCTGGCAGGTTTTGTTAAGTGAAAAAATGTGAATGTTTTTTTTTTTTTTTTTCAATGTATAATATGTTCGTACACAGCTGCTGCTGAACTTGTGATGTCGAGGCTTCGTACGTCCCCATGCTGACTGATACCAATGAATGTTTTTTTTCTCGATGTATAGTATGTTCGTACACAGCTGCTGCTGCAGCTGCTGCCGCTGAACTTGTGTTGTTGAGGCTTCGTACGTACCCATGCTGACTGTTTGATACCAGTGCCAGAGAAGGCAGTCTGGGACCGGCGCTGCTAACGGCTGCCGGGTAATGATGTGTACGCAGGATTGATCCCCGTCATTGGCCGCCCCTGATGCTGATACACTATATACGAACGAGTATACCCGGTGTACGTTGTACCAGATACTGCGTAGTTGGGTGTTTTGAAGGCAACTGCTTGAGTGTTCTCAAGACAAAGGAGGCGTTCTTTGGCGGAGCGGATGGATGCCTTGTGAAGCGAAAGGGTGCATTTTCAATGCCTAAGGAGGCTGCCACATGCCTTTTTAGGACTGCAGTCCGGTTTTGGGGACAAAAACCACTAAAATTATGCCTGGTGAGTAGTTTGTCGCCGAGACGGGACTGGAGTCCTAAAACGGGGTTGAAGACCGAAGGAGGCCTTTCAAGGCCACATGAGGCCCCTCGAGGCCAAACGAATCGTTCTGGCGCGAAGGGGATGCCTTGTAAAGCGAAAGGGTTTGCCTTTTCAACGCCAAGAAAGGCTTCCATGCTGCCGAGGAAGCTTTCATGCGGCCAAAGGAGGCTCTTAAGACTGCAGTACGTACCATCTTCTGGGGACAAACAGCTAATAATATTTTTAGCAGTTTGTCCCCAAGATGGGACTGGAGTCCTATGAAAGGATTGAAGGCCAAAGGAGGCCTTTCAACAAGGCCACGAGAGGCGTGTTAACCCTTTCAGCACTGCAATCATGTTTTGGGGACAAACTTCTAAGAAATTGAGTAGTTTGTCCTCGAAAACTGCAGTTCTGAAAAGGTGATTGAAGCCCGCAGGAGGTCTTATAAGCCCAAAGGAGAGGCCTTGGCGCGCGCAACAAAGACCGGTCCCATTGATACCAGATTTTGTACTGATTCTGTTGTCCATGTTGTCTCTGGTTCCGCTTGATTGGTCGCTCACTCACGCGTACAGGGTGCTTTCACGACAAACAAGTAATCGGTAGGTGCCGGTAGCCGACTGACTGACTTTGGTGGGCCAGCGAAACCAGCTGATGGCCAGCCGACTTTCGTGAGTCGAGCGAACCGAGCCGAATCGGCCCTTCCCGACCGAGGGTGCCCGGCCCAAAAAGATAACATGTATCCCGCTTTCAACAATCCTTCCTACAAGTACGGGAACCCAACAAAGTCGGCACTACCGTCAAAGGACTATTTTAACTAATAGTCCGTCTAAGAACTACTGTAGTAGTTGGTGACTCAAGCCGTGTGCCCGTGCCGGCCTACAGATCTACCTCTCTGACCGAAAATATAGCACCCATTTGGAGTCTTGAGACCGATATCTCCTCACGGTGTTTATATTTCCTCTTCAGAGTGGTATACCTTTTAGTATTATCCTCCCTTATTTGAGACGCCGACCAAAACAATGTTGACTTTGACGTTATCGACTGCCTACGTAAGAGCAGCATGAACGCCCGGCTGTGCCGCATGCATGGCTCCTTGGCATTGTAAATCCGGCACCAGGTTTGGATCACCTCTCGAGCCACGCTGAGTTGCCGTTCTTTGGCCGTTATTTTTCCCCCCCTCGTGAAGCCCTTGGTGGGTTTGCTTGGACAGCGGCACATACTCCGAGCACGCACCCCTGGCAGTCTGGACAACTGCCGAACTATCACACGTCGGCACATATGACGATCTATCTGCAGATAGATCATCTAAGGATTGATCATCGACAGATAGATCCTAACCTGCCGCTATGAGGTGCTGTGCGGGATCTGTGTTGTACAGATCCAACCCAGGAAATATCCCCGACAGCAGTAGATCATGCGGGTTATAGGCGGCTCCCATTAAAACCGTAGATGGTACAGTTCGGGATCCTGTTTTGAGTATTGATAATAGTTCGTGAAGCGGGCATCGATGATGCCGTCCGAGCTAGTCAATAAGTTTTACCCTTGGGCCAAGCTGGGACCTGAGTACCGCTGCTGCTGTTGTATTATTAATAGTAGGGCCTTATCTATTGGGCGTACGTACGCCACGCGTATGTACTGAAATCTATGTGCGACGAGCACATCAACGTTTTGTTGTTTGGAACTTTTTTTTATGATGTACGCGCGTCTCATATACATAGTATGTACATGGTCTCACAAAATTTCGTCCAAAGTCATCCTTGTTGCGTCCCTGTGTGTGATACTTCGACTGCGCGTGCCACTACGTAGTACTATGTACCTGCTGTCTGGTATGTTTGTACGTATGATACGAATGCTATTTTTCTTGTTCTCTCGCACTTGCCGTGTCTTTTTTTCCTTCTTTTTATTCCTTGGTTTGCTCTCCCGTGCGTTCAACTTCAACCACACGACGTGTGTGCATCCAATAGGTGTCCCCTATACAATAACGCCTCCGTTTTAACCCCGATGCATGTGAAGAGGCTTTGTTGTTTCCCTCGGAACACCAAGACCTATAATATAGTGCGAGTACGTATGATGCGCACAATACAGACCGAAAAACAGACTCGTGCTTGCTACTTGCTGTGTACCACGTACCTGGTACACACTACGCCCTCGCACACGCACACCTGGTTGTGGAAACACGTATATATATATATGTACGTGCTCCTGTCATTCTGCCATGTATCATAACGAAAGAAAGTAAACGACGGCTGTGAAATTGAGATCGAGCATTTTGTCGTGCATACCGGCATGCCAGGTATGATAGTAGCCAATACCAATATTGCTGCTGTAGAGCTCTATTCGTACAGCAGCCGGGACGGTGTGGTAAGGTCAACCTTTTGGTAACGTAGCGATTGCATACGGTCGTCGCCCGCCCCAAGTTGGCAGCTCGACTTGAATCATTTTGTGGCCTCCTGAGAGTCACAAATTTGTGTACCCGGTGCACAAGCACGCCTCTCCTTCTTCAGAGGATTCGATGCTGATACACACACATACATATCATGAGCGTACGCAATCTCCGAACTCCAGATTTTGTGTGTGTATGTTTATGTTTCCGCCGTTCAGTCTTCCGCTCTGAATGTGATTGATGTGTTGTTGTTGTTGTTGTTGTTGTTGCGATGACTGATGGTATTGATAGTTGTCCGTGGTCACAGCAGGACTTGCGCCAATAACTCTGGAGTGGAAGAATACTCTTATATTTGTAGATCTGCATGCTGTACGGTGTGGCGGCTCGGCAACAGGATTATAATGCGGTAGTGGTAGCGGTTGAATACGGGTGCCACCCGCCCGAAGTAGGAAAGCAGCGGACGTTCTGACACGTTGGGATTGACTCGGCGTTGGCCCCCTGACTGCCCGGCTCGATTTCTATTCATAGCAGGATAACCTCTCATACTTTATAGAACCTTTTTTTTGTCTTGTGCAGCCATGTTGTGACGTTTTGGCTTCGCTGTGTGTGTGTGTTTGCTCGTCTGCTTGTCTGCATGCAGTCGTGTTGTTGACGTTGTGATGCCTGCTTCGTGGCTTGCTGATTGTGGCTTGTGGCGCGTTGATTGTGGCTTGTGTTAGTGCCACTGCTGCTGCTGCTGCTGCTGCTGCGGCACGCTCGCTTTTCGCTCTCCCTCAGGATGGCAGAGAGCGGGGGAGCTGCTCGTACCTCACGATGCTGTTACAATGTGTGTTCCTACTTCTTTTACGAATAATAGGCTGGACTACTCGATGATTACGGAGAGCCATAGCATATACGACCTTCGGTGCAAACAAAAACCTATATATTTCCCTATTTTTTTTCGGACAATATTTGGTCCTATTACGGGGGACCATAGTAAACAGGACCAAATATTGTTACTAAAATTGCCTAACTATATAGGTTTTTATGTATGTCATAGGTCCTGTTAACTATGGCCCCACGTAATAGTGATGGCCAGATATGTCAAACTCGTTGCCACGTATCGATGATCGATACCAAGTGTGCGCGATACGGACCAATACGGACCAGGCACCAGTTGTACAAGTGTAGGACAGACATGCAAATTGCAGATGTGAGCTCGGAATTCATGAGTGCTGTGTTTTTTCGTACCCAGTGCGTTTGGTGTTCGAAGGTACCTCTTCTTTAGTTTTCGGCACTGCCATATTAACTCGCCTCCTGTTTTACTTTCGTGCCCCGCAGGTTTTGGTATTTGATACCTGGTACGTACCAAGTATGTAAGAAATTTCCTACTCTTCCTTTTTATCTGCCATCTGTTTTAGAGTGCCTACCGCCTGTGTGTTCGTACCAGTATTTCAAGCGTGGCAATCATTTCATCAGACGCTCGCTGCTGCAGAGCTCAGAGCAGTAGCAGCTGCAGAGCAGCAGAGCAGCAGCGGCTATGTACAGAGCACGGAGCAGCGGAGGCTTCGTACAGAGCTCAGAGCAGCGGCAGCAGCAGCTGTTTTGTTGATGAGGGTCTGTTTTGATATTTCGGCTGGCAAGATCTGAAATCCGAGTAGAAAGCACAGAGCGGTAGCGGCTGTGTACAGAGTAGGGAGCAGTAGAAGCTACAGAGCACGGAGCAGCGGCAGCAGCAGCTGTTTTTATTGTTAGTTGATGGGGATCCGTTTTGATATTTCGACCGGCATGATCTGAATCTGAATCCCGAGTAGCAACATAATTATCGCTTTTTATTTGGAAGGGCGAGACATCAACAATTCATTCACAGCACGCATCACCAAACTGAACAGCGCGAAAAAGCTACCGAAAACAAGCTGGTCCCACTTAGCGTTCGCCGCGGTAGAAGGGAGAGGGGTATGTTATAGTCCTGGTGTGCGCCAGCCAACAGTAGTAGTACCGGCACTATTTTATGGCGGCAACGTGGCACTAACTTCTCCGCACACTGCCGCATTGGTTAGTCCCGTCTGTTCAAAGCGATTTCGCAAGCGCCATGGCGGGCAGCCGGCACTGCTCGACCGCCTCTTGTTACGATATAGAGGGACCACTATTTATGTAGAGCCGTCGCCACTGCCGACTTGAAGCATGCCGCAGTAAAAGGGAGACGGGTTACGCTATTGAGCCGCTCTCACCAACGCGGGGTTCATCCCTCCCTACGCCGAGAGATGGTCAGCGCTCGCTCTCCGGGGGGTGTACTCGATAGGAGAGATGTTCTCGATCTCATGCATGGCCGTAGTCGTATGACCATAGACCCTCGCATCCCTACAATGCCGGGACGGAGCACGTCGGGTTTTCACCGACCAGGCAGACATTGCTTGCACCAACCAGCGTGGTGGTAGCGCGAAGCTCGCTCTCCGGGGCGCTAAAAAAAAAAAAAAAAAAAAAAAAAAAATGGTTAGC
Source organism: Macrocystis pyrifera (assembly GCA_031763025.1). Classification (NCBI taxonomy): domain Eukaryota; class Phaeophyceae; order Laminariales; family Laminariaceae; genus Macrocystis; species Macrocystis pyrifera. The sequence goes on along the minus strand of JASSKH010000004.1, from coordinate 14,737,032 downwards.
AGCGGGGGTGTCGTCGAAATGGCAAAAAAGACAGCAGCAACGACAAGACTATTTTTACCAACCCGCCCGGAGGATTGAAAAAAAAAAAAGGGAACCCAACAGCAACAACAATATCATTAAACAACGAACACGATAATTCCGCCCGTGCAAGGGTCGTTCTAATCGGAGAGCTTTTTTACCATCATTTCGATGTTATTTTTTTTTCGTCTTCCAGATTTTCCTCACCAATTTTGTGAAATTTAACAAACATGATTTTTTCTGGTTCTGGAGAATTTCACGAATAGTGACAGAACGCCTCCGTATATTGAGATACAAATCTCCAATTATTTCCAAACTTTTGGAAATTCTGGGAAAGAAAAAGCTCTCCGATAAGAATGAACCTGAACACGCAAGATAACAAGACACCCACCCCCTTGGACGAGTTTCAGACCCGGTTTCCTCAAAACAGGCACTCGAAACGAAAATGGTGGCTGTGGAAATGTTTCGTCTTGAAGGTTTTGCATACACGCATCGCTCGTCCCACTCAGTACGCCCCTCCCCGTTCTCGAGAAACCCAGCTTTGAGAATCAAATTATCGGAGGGGGTGTCGTTATCTTGCCTCTTACACGGTAGGAAGGGCAGCAGCAGCAACAACTATTACGGGGGACGATAGAAAATAAGACCTGCGGTACGCGCAAAAACCTACATTTACCTATGTTTACGAACAATATTTGATCCCATTTACTACGATGGTCCCCCGTAAATACAACGTTATCAAACGAAAACCGAGTTAGGTACCGATAGAAAAGGGAGAATCTATGATAACGGATGTATGTACTGCTGTACGTACGTACTTTGTGATACAATTTCGATAATTGATGTCAGGTACCAATATGAAATACAGGTGGAAACTTTGAAACTTTGACGTTTTCATTCAGTTTGGGGGGTGGGGGGGGGGGGTGATCTGACGGAGCACGTGTGTCTCCGTTGCCGAAAAACGGTGTCCTCATTCAGGGAGTGTGTCCCCTTTTTGTCGTTTTCCCTAAAATCTCCCGGGGGATCGGAGTGGGGAAGAGAGGGCACACAACGCGTTCGACGCGATATTAACTTCGAAGTTTCGATTTAATAATCGCAACTCGCGATATGATGTCCAACTTTTTATGAAGTGGCGAAAGGAGTGGCGTGCATGCTGTGTACCCCGGCTCTTTTCTTGCGTTTATTTTTTTCCCGTAAATGTACCATAGCACGCAAGAGAAGATAGCACACCTCGAGGGATCGGAGTTTTCGATGCCGATTTACTCGACAGCCAAGGGGGGTATGTGCCGTAATAAGGCGGGTAAACGGTCCCCCCCCCCCCCCCCCCCCCTCCGGACTCGATCTCTGTAACTCCGTCACAAAGGTGACAATGCCGAACGACACGTTTTCGGAGAGCCCTTGACGAGATATGTCTAAGCCACCCTTTTCGGCGCTAGCATTCTTTTTGCTGTGGAGATATCGATCTCGAAGAATGTCGGTCAGAGGTTGGGGGGGGGGGGGGGGGGGGGGTCGTTTACTCGCAATATCACGGTATAATCAGGTACCAGGTATGTACGTGGGTATGTAGGTGGCCACGACGAAAATGGTGGGTTTGAAAACATCTCGATGAAATTATTTCCGTACTCACAGGTATTTACGGTATTTTTTTTATTTATTTTTATTTTTATTTTTTTAATCCTCCGGCGGATTGGTAAAAATAAAGCTTAAGCCCACCAACCACACTTGCACGTTCCAATTTCGTGTCGTGTGTCAATTTTAACCCATAGCTCCCGTTGCAGCATCAGAACAGGCTGCTGTTACCCCTGTATTCGTACGCACATCTTGCGCAGTGTTTTGCGCTGACTGCTGTCTTCGCTGTCGAGAAAATCAGCTTGTAAACTCGTCCCTGAGGGCGTGTGTTATGTTGCTTGTCATGTTTCACGGGTACAAGAGGTGGCGGTCCCTCTTCGAATTGCCGGTTCCCGCTTTGAAATGCTGTGGAATCGCTTTGGCCCAGCCAGCTGGGATTGACCAGTGGGGTAGTGTGCGGAGTAATTAGTGCCGGTTGCAGCTGAAGTGCCGTTATTATTGGCTGGCGCATATGACCACTTGACGGAGGAGGGAAAACTACTGCTGCTGCTCGTCTACAGAGTATGTCTGTAGGCTGCGCGTGGTACGACAGACAGTTATTACGGGGGACCATAGTTATAGGACCAACTATTGTTGGTAAAAATAGGTAAATATATAGGTTTTCGTGTGTACCGTAGGTCTTACCAGGTATTTGCTATGGTCCACCGTGATAATAGTAGTAGTACCCATTTCGCACTGCACGAGTTGTCCCAAGTTCCGATTCACTTTCCAAGAAGTATATCTCTCCGAATATCGGGGGTAGTGGTAGTGGTTCGTAGGTGTGGTGGATGCAATTGGAAAGGGGAACAAGTTTTTTTTTTTTTTTTTTTTGGCGCGCCCCGGAGAGCGAGAGGAAACCGTTGTCCACACTTATTTCTTATTTCTCGAGCTTTCGTGTACCGGTTCGAACCCGATTCGCATCTTCCACCTTTGTAGGACCTGTCTCTTGACCGTCATTGAAGAGTGGTTTACTCCGAGCATGTAGGCACCCCAGTCTTGGAAAAGGGAGCAGGGAACAAGGGCAACAGCAGCCTGTTCTGATGTTGCAACGGGAGCTATGGGATAAATTGACACACGACACGAAATTGGAACGTGGAAGTGTGGTGAGCTCAAGCTTTATTTTTACCAATCCGCCGGAGGATGATGAAAAAAAAATCAAAAAAAAAAATTAGAAAAAAAAATTAGAAAAAAAAAAATTAAAAAAAGTATTTTAGCGGGCAAGTGCGGTATTAATAGTAGGTCAAAATGCACAGCACCACATGCACGCGCGCGCGCACGCGCCTTGCGACCTTCTTTGCGCTGTGCAGCGTTTTACTGTTTACGCGCGGTCTGTATACGTGTGTCATACGCGCTGGCTGTATACAACGATGCGTATCTTTCGAAAGTCCCGGAAGATCGGAAATAAAAGTCAGGAACTTCGGTCGGCACATCAGGTCCCCTCTACTGCTACCCTTGTGCATTGTGTGACTTCCGCCTACCAGGCTATTTTTCTTTTTTTTTTCGTCTCTTGTGGGTTCGTGTGATAGATAGACGGGCGGGCGACCCGCGACATGTTTCACCCGCGACCCGTCGGTCGTCGCCGAGACGAGCGAGCCTCGTGAGTGGATTATGTCAAATGAGGCATTGAGCTAATGTGAGATCATCGACAACAACCACGACGAATCGTGGGGGCAGGCTATAGATTGCGGCGGTGAGCAATGGTATGTGGGACGGTCAACTACAGCAAACAAACGGCTATCGTAATCTCCTGTTAAGTTAAAGTTTGCAAATATTATTACCAGGTAAATAGTGTGTACCAGGTATAGGTAATCTCCTGGTGTTTTTTATAGGGGTACGCGATCGAAGTATCACGCACAGCTTGCGAAAGGTGAGTTTCGACCAAATCCTCGATTTCTCAGTTTTTTTATTCTCTAAATATACATGATGCTGTGATGCTGCTGTGTTTATACATGTGTGTATGCATCTGTTTCGTAGTGTTGTGACCCCAGAACTTCTCCCCTTGATCCACACTTCCGGTGCACGTACATACCTGGTGCCGCTCTGTCGCTCGGTATTAGAATCGTTCATACTGAATATTAATGTGTAAAAGGTCACTATATTTCGGGACAGAGGGGTATGATACAGAGAAACCTCGCGGTAATAATGTCAGTCTTTTTGTGCGAGTCGTACGAATCTCAGGGTGGTGCTGTTTGTTGTGCTCACGTCAAGTTATCGCCTCATGTAATGTGGTGGTAGGACAGGCTCCCGTTAACCCTTCTTACTCGTAGAGCTGCAGGCCCGTTCTGGAGACAAACCACTCAGATTCTAGATAACAGCAGCAGCAGTAGTTTGTCCCCCAAAACCGGACTGCAGTCCTGAATGGATTCAACACCTTCTGGAGTGTGCGGGAATACGTGATAAAACTCGTATCGCCTCGAAGGAGGGCTGACACATGAAACGGAAAAATTATGCCGGTCCACAAATAATGCTGCAAGCTAATGAAACAAACCGTCGATGCCTCGGATGTTTCGATGTGCTGGGTGCTGGGTGTGCGATATACTGATATATATATATATATAAATAGCTTTAGTGGGTATAAGAAGGTATTTTGTGCGGATAAAAGCTCTACGTGAAGGTGACACTGAATTGATTGTACGACGACACATCACGCACGCGTACGTACGTCTAAAGTACCTGGTAGCTGGTATGTACGAGTAGCCATCCGAGGAGAGAGTCGAAGAGAGAGAGCGTAGAGGGCGCGAGAGAGATCTCCATTCACGACCATTGGCACAGCAGCAGCTATAGCTGCAGTTGCATGCGTGAACATTCATGTACATTGTGTAGTTTGCCACTATTAATACTGCTAGCTGTGGTACGCAGCGGCGCCAGCTGACCCTGTTATCGTAGCGGGGTGTTGCGACGCAGCGGAGTCTCCGTTTACACCTCGGGTATCTGTCTACTATTACGGGGGGGCCACAGTAAATAGGACCAAATATTGTTAGTAGAAATAGGTAAATATGCAGGTTTTTGTCTGTACCGTAGGTCCTATTTACTACGGGCCCCCGTGGTAGATAGAACTGCAGTCCCGGTTTTGGGGAGAACCCAGTCAAATTCCAAGTAGTTTGTCCTCAAGACGGGAACCCATCCTGCGAGCACTCGCTTCACAAAACAGTCTGAATTTACTCCCCCCAGTATACTCGAGGAGTAGGGGGAGTAACATACAGCATAAGTCGTGGTCCGAAAATTACTCCCGGGTATTTCGAAGTTCCGTTCTTTTCGCGCTCTCCAGAGTGCTCGGAAATATCTCTGGTGTTGTTGCTGTCGGTACTGGTTGTGTTATTTGTCGGGGGGGCATAGTAGTAAATAGGACCAAGTTTTGTCAGTAAAAGTAAGGAAACATGAAGGTTTTTGTGTGTACCATAGGTGCTATTTACTATGGTCCTCTGTAGTAGTGGTCGGGGTTCTGTACTGCTACTGCTGTAGACGAGCGCAGCAGGATGAAGTTACGACAGCGATGGCGACAACGACGACCGACGACTCGGTATAGCTGCTGTACACACCTGCTGATGCTCTGCCCTGCTGCTGCTGCTGCTGCTGCTGCTGTTTTTGTCGTTTTTTTTTTTTTTTTCCGCTTTGATTTGGTCGTTTTGGTTGTTGTTGTTGTTGTTGGTTGTTGTTGTTGGTTGTTGTTGTTTTCTTCACATTGAACCGTTATTTCTACCCGTCGACATCCAGCACAACCAGAGTCCGTGCCGATCCTTCAATCCTAGAATAGATACGAGTTCTGTGGTCACAAAGCTACGCCACAGAGTCGTTTTTGTTACGTGATGGTAAATCGAAATATACCTGGTATTGCACATGCAAGTATTACGGGGGGGCACAGTAAATAGGACCTACGGTACACACAAAAACCTCTAAATTTAACTATTTTTACTGATAATATTTGGTCCTATTTACTATGCCCCCCCCGTAATAGTAGTAAAGTATTCGGCATAAAATACGACCCAAGATGGAAAATATGGTTCGCAACCGGTCTTGTTTGACTCGTCTAAAAGACGAAAACAAAGCGAAAATGACGGGTCAAAAGACAAATTTTGCAATCTTGATAATGGATTTAGATTTGTGTAGCGGTCAGTCAAGAAGTCAAACCCCTGCTATGTAGCTAGCCCCTGTCGAGTCTCGAGAGGGAAAAGTAGACGATGCATGGTGATTGCAGCAGCGCCTGCTTATGCTAGCCCCTGTTGAGGCTCGAGATGGGGACAATGGACGACATACGAGTGCAGTGGCGATTACAGCGGCGGCGAATGTATGTCCCTGTCCCGAGTTACGATGCGAAAGGAGTCGTGTCATGCGGGCACGGGCGCGAGCGACATGGGTCCTAGAGCCGTGGACTATACTGCTGCTGGTCGGCCGCTCACGCTGCTTTGATATCTATCACACCCTAGCTATCTTTGTTTCGGTGACTGCTGTGCTATATCTCGTTGTCCCGCAGAGAGAGGTGAAGAACGCTCGAACGAAATTAGTCGGGGGTGGATAAGCCCCTTTGATATCAACGCCCCCTGTTAATAGTCGGATTCTACCCCATCCGCTTTCCGTACACTATTATTAATAATAGGTACCAGGTATACAACACGGGTGACAAGATAGCGCACCCCCCCCCCCCCCCCCCCCCCCCCCCCTCCCCTGTGATGGATAAATTTCCGATAATTTTCCGAGCCGATTTTCTCCAAAATTAGGGGGCGGGGGGGGGGGGGGGCATACACTGCGAAAAAAAGTGTGGCTTTGGGAATATCTCGTCGAAACCTTTTCCGTCGAGGACGCCTCGCTCGACGTTTGGAGTTTCCCTGTTGTCGAGAAGGTCGAAGTTGGAAACCCGTCCGAAGCAGTGTATTGTGTTTTATCACCCGGTGTGGTACGGTAGTAGTATTAATGGTAGGCCCCATTCATGGGACGTATCCGATCGTCCCTGAGTGAGGGGTTGCCCGCTTAAAGTGGCGTCAGTTTTTAAGGGGACGGGGGGAAAAGCGTTCCTCCTCTTTTTCTTCCTTGTTGTGAGATTCGGCAAAAGCTGGTGATGGCTTGCCACGTTTTTTTTACGCGCTCGCTCTCGCCCTCTCCCCACGTCTCGGTTACCGTGAAGTGCGTGGAGTTGTGGCGCAGGGGTGGGTGCGATAATTGTTGGGTGCTCGATTTTTTCCAGAAGAACGGGAAAGGTTAAGATTTCCTATACCGAAAAAAAAAGAGGATACCGGAAAAAAAGAAGGGTATTTTTCGGAAGATCTGGTCGAGAGCTTTGCCGAAAATGTCATAAGTGTTCGACTTTTTAGCACCCTTTTACCGACCGTCGCTGTCGAGACAAAGGAGCACTGAAAATCGATCGCAACCTCTGTGCGAACTCTAACGCTCGGTACTGCTGTATTTCTCTTGTTTATTTTTCTCTCCTGGTTCCCTAACACGGGTACGTTGTTGCTCGCCGTCGACGGGGGGAGGTGTAGATAATAGATAAGGAGAGGCTCGCGTCGTCGTTCCTCCGCAAACCCTTCCCTTTTTTTCTTCTGATACGGCGTGAGGGGACGGTGTTCCCCCACTTTCCCGACACGAGAGGGTCGACTCCGGACTGAAGAACAATGCAGCACCTGATACGTACATACTCGTATTTATGTTTCTAAATCGTACATCATGAATCATCCATTTGTTTACTACCTGGCTGTATCATGATTCTCCTGTATTAGCACGCATGGTATTACGGGGGACGATAGTAAATAGGACCAAATTTTGTTAGTAAAAATGCGTAAATATATAGGTTGTTATGTATACCATAGGTCCTATTAACTATGAACCCCCGTAATAACAGATTCCCCCCCGCCCGCCCCCCGGCGACGAGCTTATATAGGCTGATTTTCTCGCAGACATGGAAAAGGCGATCGATGGAAATATCTCAATCAGTGCGTTCTTTTCAAAGCATGCATGTAGTCTAAGGGGAGATCTCGTTTGAGCATACGTGGATTCATTCGAAGCTGTCATCCTCTTGCTAAGTCGACCTCACAGACGGTTCTTTCTGCTCCTGTAGGATGCAGCTCACCCTTCATGCGACTCGCCCAACTCCAACATCTCGCCTTTCGCTTCGCGCTTGGTGCAAGCAAATGCCTGTCTGGTTGGTGAAAACCCGACGTGCTCCGTCCCGGCATTGTGTATACAGGGACGCGAGGGGTCTCTATGGTCGTACGACTAAGACGGCCGTGCGCATGACTACACCCCCCCACCCCTGACTATTGATAGTTTAGAAGCTGATTTTCTCGACAATGGGGAAGGCGAAAAAAGCCCAGTGGCAAGCGCGTCTATCGTTCCAAAGCGACCGTTTTCGTTGTGTCCCCCCCCCCCCCCCCCCCCCCCCCCCCTGGGTTTGGAGAAGCCCTGCTCGGGAGTTTGTCGCAGGGGGTGTGTTATCTTTACCACCCGTGTGATAAATACATGTATACGGTCAACATGAGGACCGTTTTGTGCACTAATATTCTATCAAAACCGATGCTTTGTATGTGGGGACAGAGAGCAGCCGCCTGGTTGCTGCTTCATACCAGGAGCCAAGTATTGGTACAACCCAGTGTTGCGGGGGACCATAGTAAATAGGACCTGCATTACACATACAAACCTACATATTTCCATATTTTTACTACCAATATTTGGTCTTACTAACTATGGTCCCCCGTAGTAGTCCCTCTATATATTGTCGGTTGAGTGGTGCCGGCTTCCCGCTACGTTATGTGCCGGTATTGTTGACTAGCGCGCATTTTTGCCACTGCTGTTGGACGGAAATGTAAGGACCAATTGGTTGTTAATATTCGCACCTAAATATTGCTTATATTTTCGTCCACGGTTCAGTGGTATACGATGACAGCGGATACGTTCGTGGTGCTCGTTTGCGTCGGCACCGGCATTATAGTAGTATTACGGGGGTCCATAGTTAACAGGACCTATGGTGCACATAAAAACCTATATATTTCCCCATTTTTACTAACAAAATTTGGTCCCGTTAACTATGGACCCCCGTAGTAGTATTACGGAGGACCGTAGTAAATGGGACCAAATATTGTTAGTAAAAATAGGTGAATATATAGGTTTTTATGTATACCATAGGTCCTGTTAACTATGGACCCCCGTAATAGTATGAATAGTGGAATGGTTGTACAACAGCAGTAGTAGATGTTGTACTGGCTGTAGTACAGGTGGTAGTAGTAGTTGTAGACGCAGTAGTAGTGGTATTATGTATGTAGTAGTAGTAGTAGTAGTAGTAGTAGTAGTAGTAGTAGTAGTAGTAGTAGTAGTAGTAGTAGTAGTAGTAGTAGTAGTAGTAGTAGTAGTAGTAGTAGTAGTAGTAGTAGTAGTAGTAGTAGTAGTAGTAGTAGTAGTAGTAGTAGTAGTAGTAGTAGTAGCAGTAGTAGTAGTAGTACTGTAGTAGTAGTACTGTAGTAGTAGTAGCAGTAGAAATAGTATAGTAGTAGCGGTAGCAGTAGAAATAGTATTATTTCGGAGGGCCATAGTAGATAGGACCAAATATTGTTAGTAAAAACAGGGAAATATGTCGGTTTTGGTATGTACCGTGGGTCCTATTTGCTGTGGTCCCCCGTAATAGTATTAATACAAGTACAGCATACAGCAACACTACTTACTATATACTAACAAAAGTTGTTATGAAGTAGTACGAGTATGTACGTATGTACCAATAATAGCCAATGTACTGGTATTAATAGTATGTACCAGTAGTTTGATAATACGGTACTGGTATTATGTTTACGGGCGTGCTTGCGGGATGTCGACCCTTTGGGAACGGCAGACAGAAAGGTTCACGTTCGTGGACGTGGTGACAGACAGAAAGGTTCACGTTCGTAGAGTTCGAGCGTTCGAGCAGACGCGATGACAACAGCACCGACCAATTGGCAGCAGCAGCCGCAATGTCAACAACATCAACAACGAAAACAAGTCGCGTTCGTACGGTTCTACGGTCGTCCCTGCGGGTCTACCGACGGCAGTAGCTAACCTCGAATATGATCAGCGTTGGAGTCAGGGATTAAAATCTCGGTATCGATTTTTTCGTTCTTGAATGGCACCAGCTGCCGAGAGCGCCTTTTATGGCGTGGGTGGGCACAAGTCGACGCATGTCGACGAGGGAAGAAGGGTGCTGAACCCTTCGCGCTGTAAAACAATGCCCGGCACGAACCTCGGTGGAGAGGGGGGAGAAGAGGCTACTCTGTTATCCCGAATCTGATTTTTCGACTCGTAGGAGGGAGAGAGGGAAAAGGAGGTCGAAAGGTGATAATGGGATGGAAAAGGAGAAAAAAGGAGAAGGTTTTAAGGGTGCCCGTGCCGACAGCGACAGCAGCAGACCAAATGGCAGCAACATCAGCAATACCAATCCGGCCCAAAATATAAGGAACGGTTGGATTGCATAATTATATTCTAACGGTCCCTATATTTTGGGTCAGAGTGGTATTGACATGAATATCGAAAACAAGGAAACATCGTCTGGTACGATGTGCGATACACCCTGTACGTATCATTTTTGGCATCGCGCGTACAACCCTTCTGTGACTATTACGGGGCTCCACAGTTAATAGGACCTATGGTATACATAAAAACCTATATATTTACCTACTTTTAGTAGCAATATTTGGTCCTGTTTACTATGCCCCCCCCCCGTAATAGAGAGAGCAAAAAACACGGCGACAATATACGACGATTATCAAAAGGGCAACGGCCTCATGAAGCCGCGCAAGCTGCTGTTCGTAAACCGGTGAAGCGGATGCTGAGGCTTGTGTCGAACTACGAACTACATACCAAATGCAAGGAGCTGCACGTAGAGCACAGCTGCACGTATACCCGCCGTGCTACGTACGGTGCGCACTGCTGTGTCCGCTCTTGTGTCTAAGAGCTGTTGCTGGTGTCTGCTGTTGTCTACTCATGCACAACCTCCCTTACCATACCAAAACCTTAAAAATCTTGCGTTACCCTACCCCTACTCTACCTTCACCTACCCCTGCTCTATCCTACCCTACCCTAACCTTCTCTACCTTGCCCTACCCTACCCTGCCTTTTCGATTTCCCTCCCATTCCTTGAACTCGCCTGCCCCCCGCTTCTCCCCCCTCCCACCCCCTGCTCCTATCCCCACTCCCTACGAGTACCGCCTCTACCCCCCCCCCCCCCCCCCCCCCCTCGAGTACACCCCCCCCCCCCCCCCCCCATCCCCAATCTGACTACCTCCACCCTCCCCCGTACTTTCCTTCTGAGGAGCAGCGAGAACGCTCTTGGCCGGGCTAGGGGGGGGTATCGATCCCCCCTCAAAGTAGCCCCCACCCGCACTCTGAACCCTCCCACTTACCTATTAATACCAGATACACATGTCTCGTGAAGAGTAGCGAGAGCGCTCTGGGGGGAGGCATTGGGGAGGGGGGGGGGGGGGGGGGGGGGGGGGGGGGGGGGGGGGGGGGGGGGGGGGGGGAAGGGGGGAGCGTACTCATTTGTTGCTTGCGTTAGTCATTTGACCGTTAACCAGCCATCCCTTTCGAGACGGAGCACCGTTCGTACTTCTGCTAGAGACACCGCCTCCAACATTTTTGGCGCTCGTTTCGCTTTCCCATGTATTACTTAGTAAATAGACACTTTTTGTGTAGCGTATCCCCTTTGGGCCAGGGGGGGGAGGGGGCCCCCCCCCCCTACCCCTCAGCTGTCCCACCCCTCGCCCGCCCCAGACCCTTCGTGTTAACCCTTCCCCTACCTTCCCCCACCTCACCCCCACACCCTATTATAACCCAACCCGTGGCTGTGTCTTCTCAGGAGTAGTGACAGTGCTCTGGACCAGGCGGAGAGGGACCGGGAAGCGAAGGCTGCGGCCGCCGGGGGTGCCGACGGCGGGGAGGTTTACGCCGGTGCGGCAGAGGAGAACTCGCCGGCGGTTGCAAGTATGACGAACGCCTCTGCTGGTGCTGCTGCTGGTGCTGCTGGTGCTGGTGTTGCTGCTGCTGCTGCTGCTGCTGTCGTGGACCGGAAGGGAGCAACGGTGAGGATTTGGGAACGGTGAATGAAGGGTGGTGTTGTGGTACTTATAAACATACCAGGAGCGCTTGCCACGCGCGACACAGCGGTGCACGGATTGGGCTCAAACTTCCGGACACGGCAGCGCGTGCGAACGGCCTCTTCCTCCGTCGACGTTTCGGCGAAAAGTGCGCCCACGAAGAGACTTGTTTTTCAAAGAAAATGAAAATCGGACAAAATAAACTGTACATATACAGGGTAATCCGTAATACTGCTCTATTGTACCCAGGTAGTGTTTACACCTGGTGCCTGAGACACATGATGAGTTTCGGGAAAAAAAAAAAAAAAAATGATGTCTCGCAGCTGGAAATGTATTTTTCATTTCTCGGTTCAAATTTTGGTGCTGCTGCTGCTGCTTGTGTTTTGTGTGTGTGTGTTTTGTTTCTTGTTGTTTTTCCTCTTGGTTTTCGTGCTTTCGTATTGGTTTTGTTTTCGTTTTCGTTTTGTGGTTTCGGCGTGCTCGTTTTGTGTTTTGTGTTTTTGTTTTGTGTGTATTTGTTGTTTTCTGCGTCGTTCGTGTGTGTGTGTGCGTCTGCTTGTGTATGCGTGTGTGTGTGTTTTTTTTTTCCTCCTTTTTTACGTGCTTTTGTGTGTTTGCGTCTGTTTTTATGTTTTTTGTGTGTGTCTGAGCTTAGCTGTAGTTTTGCTGCAGTGTTCGGTGTTCTCTTCGACGGTAGTACTGCGCTGCACAGAAACGTACATCCGACTCTAGTCCCGTGTATTTTGTCCTCACAAAAGCCAAACAAAACACGAGAGTGCAGTCCGTTCTTAAGGGGTTAAGAGTGCAAAGGAGAGCGATGCCGATGCCACGGGCCCTCCTCTCGTCCGAGTATCTCCGCATGACTCCCCCTCCCTGCACCTGCTGCTGCTGCTGCTGCTGCTGGTGATCGCGCACGGTACGAGGCACAGGAGGTTTTTGTTTTTTTTTTTATTTTCTCTTCCTCATCATTTTATTATTTTCACCCCTTGTTTTTATCTTTGCCTCCTATTAGTCTCCTACATACTTGTAGTCGAAACTCAGATCCGGTGTCACATAGCAGCTCTTCCCCCCCCCCCCCCCCCCCTCCCCCCCTCCCACTAAGGTGCTTGCCTTGAGTTTTTTATTGCGAGAAGACTTCAGCCCTTCCCTCCCTCGCCGATTCGTGTTTTTCACGAGATGCTGGTGCGTACTCTGGTGGTGCGCTGGTAGGTACGATTTGCCGAATGCCGGGGTTTTGTTGTGTCACTGTGAGCAAATATTCGGAGGGAGTGTGTTGGGCTCTACGCTCGTGTTCCTTTCTCTCCCTCTCTGTCTCTCTCTCTGTGCCTGTCTGTCGTTCTGTGTCGTCCTGTGTATCTGTGTGTCTTGATCTGTCTCTTTGTCTGTCTGACTGTCTGTCCGTCCGTCCGTCTGTCTGTCTGTCTGTCTGTCTGTCTGTCTGTCTGCATTTCTCTCTCTCGGTCCCTGATACAACACGATTGGGGGACCTTATGCTGCCCTGTTTGTGGTCCTGGGGTATGGTGTGGGTGCTGGGGTATGTTTTTATCTTCCAAGGCCGACGAGGATTCGCCGTCTACCATATACGCCGGCAGGGTGAGCATTGAGGGTTGATACGGATCATTTCATATTTTCGATTGAGAATGGATCAAGCTACATTTGATAACCGATATTTGGGAATTGATAACATAATACCTGGTACCGATAGTTGATAATCGACGCATGGTATCAATAGTTAATCATTAAAATTGTCACTATCAATAGAGGAACAATATATTTATACGTGCTGAGTAACAGTCTGTCCTTCAATATGTAACCGTTTTCGTGTTGGTATGCAATGCTAACGGTACTTACATATATCTACGGACAGGCTGGTATGAATATAATAGTTGATATTGAAAACGGAAAATTATCGCTTCCGACGAGGGCGCCCGGAAAAAAAAAAATGTGAACCTCCACATCATTTTTTTTCGCTAGGCAGCGGGGGGGGGGGTTGTTATTTCGGAGGGCCGTAGTAAATAACGCCTGCGGTGCACACAAAAACCTGTGTAATTCCTATTTTTAGTAACAAAATTCGGTCCCATTTTCTATGGTCCTCCGTAATAATAGAACCAAATGAAAGAAAATGAAAAAAAATGAGGTGAACAAAAGAAAAAAAGAAAACTTATTTTATCATGTGATCACAACGGTTGCAGTGATTTAGCATTCCGACCTCTAGTGGGCTGTGGTGTGTCGTTTTCTCTTTACGGACGCTCCTGCTTCCGAGGCTGTGGCATTCCCGGAGAGCATACTCGTACGGTCCCATAAGTTGTGTTCTGTGTTTTTTGTGTGCCATGTTTTTTCTTTTTTCAAGGCCACTCTGAGCGGAAATGTAAGAACCGTTGCAGTACTAGTATCAATGCACAACGGTCCTTATATTTCCGTCCACAGTGGTACCTGGCAGCACATGTTTTTGCAGCAGCGGTCCAGGTATTGTGTTCCACTTTTTCGATTCCATATTTTGTGTTCCATATTTGTTTCCGAATATATTTTATTCCATATTTTTTTCTGCGTCTCATGTTTTGAGTTCCATTTTTTTTTGTGTGTATGTTTTCATGTTTTTTTTTTGTTTTTCATTACGTTCCATATTTTTATGGTTCATACTATTGATACTCGTTGTTTAGGCGCGTCAAGTACGGTGTCTCGGTATATATGTTCCTTTTGTTCCTTTGTCACGTTTTTTTGCGTTCTTTTTTTTTGTTTCCATACTTTTAGGTTCCATTTCGTCTTGTTCCCGAATTCATAAAATAAATAACCCCCCCGCCTGGAGATGACCACACCGGATAAAAAGTAAATTCACTCGTTTGAGCTGTCATGCGTGTGCAAGTCCGCTTCACAAGCGGTCCTTGTTTGGATGCAGCTCACTCACCCTTCATGCGACTCGCCGAACACCTCAAGGCGCTCCGCGCTTGGTGCAAGCAGTATCTGCCTGGTCGGTGAAAACCCGACGTGCTCCGTCCCGGCATTGCAGGGATGCGAGGGTCTATGGCCATCCGACTACGGCCATGCATGAGATCGAGTGCACACCCCCTCCCCCCACGCCCCAACCCGTACCTTTCCTACCCTGGTATGTGATACTACAAGACTCATCTCCCCGATTTTTTCGGAAAAGAAACAACTGATTTTCCTTGCCCTTTCTTTACCTTGCCTCCACATGCGTGCACGTCAGCCGTTCCCCACAAAAGCGCGAGAGGAGAACCTGTCTTTTTATGTTTTTGTTCGTATGTTCGAAGTACAACAGTAGTACGCGACAGCCTTATTTGTTTCGGCTGCGATAAGGCTCTTGGCCGGCATGTTGTGATGTCAACGTTGGGCACAGGCTCTTGACCCTTTTATTTTATTATTGGTACCGCAGTAGTCCCGTTTGGGGGACAAACTATTTGGAATTTGTGTGGCTTGTCCCCAAAACGAGACTCCAGTTCTGAAAGGCTACCAGTGACATATACATACCACTCTGTCCGGAAATTTAAGCCCCGTTTGGTTTAACGATTAGTGTAAAAACGTTGCTTATAATATGGACATTTGAGTGGTTTGCCCTCAAAACGAGACTCCAGTTCTAAAAGGCTACCGGTAACATATACATACCACTCTGTCCCAAATTTAAGCACCGTTTGGTTTAACGATTAGTGTAAAAACGTTGCTTATAATATGGGACGTAGTGGTACCTCGTAGGATTCATAATTGCGTCCTTGCTGAGCACATGCTCAGCTGTATGTAGGCTCTTGACTTACATTACAAAGAAGAACTTGAGCCTGGAAATATCGAACATTCAACTATTATCACGCGTCACGCGCTCTGTGTATCGTATGCATACTCCGCAGCTTCATATTTTGTTGCCGGTCGATAAGGGGTGCATGTGCATATCCCGCATGAGTTTATACGCAGAAGGGCCGTGATCGTCGGAGAGCTTTTTCCCCCCCAGAACTGTCAGAATTTTCCGTGTGTGTTTTTTTTTTTCTCGCATTTTTTTTTTCTTCATCGTGCAGATTTTTCAGATTTTTTTCTTCCAAATATGTAAAGTTGGAGGTCGTTGACATTTTGCCCTCATGTTAGTTCATGTCTCACCAATCGTGACAGAACGCCTCCGTATCTCGATACTAATTTCCATCTATATCGGAAATTCTGGGAGAAAAAAGGTACACCAGGTATTCGACAGTAACGGCTCAAAAACCCTACGTGCGCTTGCGATGGAAGTGTCACACGGTTCGCGAAGACCGAGTTTCGACGAGATAATCCTCGATATCACAACGGCTGAATGTGTTTTTTTTTTTTTGAATAATAAAGTGCATGTGCCATTCTTTTTGCCGATGTGTTTGGTTTCGTGATTCTGTTCGAGCTGTTTTTGTTGTTGGTGTTGTTATTGTTGTTGCTGCTGCTATTGAGGACGATGTTGGTGTGTTGATTGTTCGACGCTGGTGTTTTTGTTGTTGCTGCTGTTGCTTTTTTCGCTGTTGCTGGTATGGGACACTGCCGCTGATGTTGAAGCTGTCGTGGACGCTGAGATTCAAGTTTCGCTGTTGCTGGTAGCTGAGAACCCCTTTTTGGCCAAGATGTGAAGGAGACAGCTTTTTCACCGCTTCACAGGCATCAAGTTTGGCTTTTGATTGACACGCCTTGACAGCGCACGTTTTTAGCGAACTTGTCATGTCTCCTGGCGTGTTTGCCCTTTGGGCGTTGAAAATAAAGACATGTAGCGACAGAAACAACGACAAAAAATTTGGAGTTATCAACGGCTCGTAGAGCACCAAACAGAACGGGTATATACCTGGTACTGTTTTACGGGGGACCATAGTAAATAGGACCAAATATTGTCAGTAAAAATATGTATAGGTTTTTGTGTGCACCATAGATCCTGTTTATTGTAGTCCCCCGTAATTTTTCACAGTCAGGATCGTGTTTCCGTGCGACTCCCTGCGTTGTGCCTGGTAGCTCGAATACCATCTTGCATCGTCATCCCCGAACCCCGCAGTCGGCGTCATCTGTAAGCCGCCACTTTTTTTTTTGGCAATTTTCGCCTCCGGAGTCCTTGGAGAGGGCTCTTTTAACTATTAGTATTATTAATAGTAGTACTGCACATTGTTTCTTTTGTTTTTCTATTTTTCATAGAATGTGTATGTGGTGCCTGTCTTATCCAGCGTGATGGCATGGCATTGCATTGTCTGCTCTGCCTACTGCGTAACAATCTAGTATCTCTGCTGTGGCGTAGTTTTGTGACCTCATAACTTGCATCTCTCTAGGATTGAAGAATCGGCACGGAGGCTGGTGGTGCTGGATGTCGACGGGTAGAAAGAACGAACACACACACCCCGACTACAACCAGTGTCCGCCCTGATTCCTTATCCTAGAGAGATGCAAATCTGTCAGGAAATTTGAGGACCTTTTAATTTAATTTTAAATATGAAAGAGATACCTATATTTCGGGACAGAGCCTGGTGCTAATTATGTGGTCATGGACTGAGGAGCTGAGACAGAGAAATAAAAAACAAAATCGAAGAATATCGCAAGTGAGTGGGCAAATCAAGTGAGATGCCAACGTATCTGGTACGAGAACACAACAAAAACAAGTCAGACCAGAAAATAAGAACAAGACAATTGAAAAACAAACACAAAACCAGAATGTATCAGTCTAATGTTAAGTAAGATTGTCCCCAAAGTCGGAGTGCAGTCAGTCCTTAAGGGCTTACCAGGTAATTTATTCATTTTTTTGCTGATGCTCACGGTGTCAAAAAAGCCTATTTCTGTCACCTCGGATATACGGAGCAGATTAATCATGATCTATATACGGCAGTAGATCGTCCGCAGTTCCTCGCCTGCCGTTGCCAGAGGTTTTTTGTTGCGGGATCATCTACATATCAATAGTGCAAGATAAAAGCCCAGGAAACATGTGCCGTGAGATACGTCGTCCAGATGTTTACGGATCCCACCCGGCGACATGACTTACTGACAAAGGTCGTATAGACGAGACCGGGAATAGATCTACTGTTAGTAGTATCTGCCTTGAAATGCTCAGTTAGACCAAAAAGTGGGAAACGATTTGCATTCCCTAGAGGTGCGCTGTTAAGTTTGGTGCTGCTGCCGTTCTCTTTTTGTATTTTTGTATTTTTGTATTTTTTTTTTTTAATCCTCCGGCGGATTGGTAAAAATAAAGCTTAAGCTCACCACACTTCCACGTTCCCCATTTCGTGTCGTGTGTCAATTTAGCCCCAACTTTTTGTATTTGTTTTTTTTTAGCACTCTGTTCTGAAACACATGGTTCGCTTGCATACAAATATTCGATATATACGGTACTACTGACTGTAATATTTGTACCTGGTAGCTATTAATAGGTGGTATTACGGAGGACGATAGTAAATAGGACCTACGGTACACACAAGAACCTATGTATTTACCTGCACTTACTAACAAAATTTGGTCCCATTTACTATGGTCACCCGTAATAGTCATTTATGTAACTATTAATAATGGTGCTATTTTTTTGTGTTGCTGATGCTGATTAGGGCGGTGCTGTTTTTTTTTTTTTTTTGAACTCTGATAATGTCGAATACCTGATGCCGATACGTAAATGTTGATCTATTTTAGGAATGCTGTTGTTTGTGTTGTTGATGCTGACTTAAGACAATGCTCTGATGCTGATATTCGACGCTGGTTGTTGATGCTAGTGTTGATTGGTTGATGTTGACGCATTTATGTTGCAGTCGATTGTGTTTGTTTTGTATCTGGTTTGTTCTATTTTTTATCCTTCGTAAAAATAACGCTTAAGGTCAAGACAAACATGTTCGTGAAAATGTTGTTGGCGATGTTGTTTTATATTGGTATTCGACGGTGATCGTCGCTTAAGGTAATATTTTCATGAAAATGTTGTCGGCGATGTTGTTTTTATGTTGGTGTTCGACGGTGATCGTAACCTTTTTTTTTGCTTCGTTCGAGCAGGCGACTGACATCGAGCTGGGGTTCCCAGCGACGCATATCATCCATTACTGGAAGCAGAAAGAGGAAAAGAAGTTCACGAGGAGGATGAACGACAGCCGGAAGCCCTCGCCCGACTACGTCACGGTGAGTGGGAGAGGGTTCCGCTCGGGGGCCAGGTCGGGTCAACATGCTCACCTCCCTGCGGCACGAAGCAGCTGCCCGTTCTGCCGTTGCTACGGAGTCTTGTTTTGGGGGACAAACCGCTCAGATTCTAGGTGGTTTTGTCCCCCGAGACGGGACTGCGGTATTAAAAGGTTTGATTGAGAGTGTGGTGATTTTAATTTGTTAAGCTTTTCCACTGCTGTGTGGGGTAATATAAGCACCGTTTTGATCTCTGATATGAATATCAAACGGAGCTTATGTTATCGGTCAGAGTGGTGTTGCAAAAATGGAATATAGACGAGACGTATTACGCAGCTTGCAAAGTTGAGTATCAACTATTTAATCAGTCGAACTCACAGCTGACGTATTTCAAATTTATAATATACAAAAAAAAAAGAGAAAGAGAGAGCGCAGAGCGAGCTACCGCTGCTGTACGTCGTACCAGGATGTTTTCCTATATTTTTTGTAAGTGTGATCAGCAGCTCGTGAAATTTTCAAGCTATTACGGGGGGACCATAGTAAATAGGACCAAATATTGTTAGTAAAATAGGGAAATGTATAGGTTTTTGTGCGTACCGTAGGTCCGTCCTATTTGCCATGGTCCCCCATAATAGTTGATGTAAAGAAATTGAAGAAATCGTCCTCATGGCACGTACAGCCCGGAAGGTGGGGAGGGGGGGGGAGGAGGTGACCCCATGTCATGCATGGCCGTAGTCGTATGACCGAAGACTCTCGCATCCCTAGTGCCGGGACTGAGCACGCCGGGTTTTCACCACGCCAGGCAGGCTTTTCTTACACCAGGGCTACCGCAAAGGGTATGGAGGCAGATGACGCTCTCACCGCACGCCCTCCCTGATTGCCACCAGCCGTTGCGGCCAAAATGGCCACATCCGGTATTTTAGGACAATGCTGCTTGCTGTTTTTAGACCCGCCGCATGATCCATATCCACATAGGAAACCCCGGTGATGTACCCCGGATGTCCCCTTTTACTATTACACCACACATATAGTGACGTTTCGTTCACCACGCAGACTGACTCATTACTTAGCCTTTTCTTTCGCATTCGCATTTCGTCCGCTAGTTTTTTTCATCTCATGGCCATGCCCACCCCACCACCTTTCCCACGTGCCTTGTGTATTTCGTTGTTCCTTTTGTTGCTGTTTTCGTCCTTTCTCTTGTCCCTTGTTTGGTTTGTGCCCTTTTTTTTTTTCGATTTCTCGGTCCCTCCCCGGTTTTTCCTTCTGCTACGCTTTTTTTTTTTTTTTTTTTTTCGCCATTTTTTTTTCTGCCTTTTCCTACACTTTTCGTCGATTTTTGCTTCTGTTTTTTTCTATGATTGCAAACAGCATCGAAGGTTCATGGTGGACTGGCTCAGCGAGGTCGGCGAACAGCTGGACTTGCAGGTATTGCACAGAGTACTCGGTAGACGTGCTTCGGTTGCAATTCGTATTTTTGAGCCCAAGAAGTACTTTGATGATGTCGATGGTTTGAGTTTTGATGCGTCGTACTGATTTTTTTCAGGGCGTGATACAATATGCAACACGTGCTTTTTTATGCCAACACGTGTTTTTTTTTTTTGGCAGGGGGGTTTCTGGAGCGTTTTGGTCTTCCATTGTTTTTATACTATGTAATGCAACGTTTGACGTGTTGATGTTCGGATCATCAAGTTCTTTTTTTGGGTGTTGGGATGCGTTTGACAATGTTTTTTTTTTGTACAATTTGTCATCGCAGCATTTTGATGTTTTTTTTATTGTTCAATCGATCGATTCACACGTCTGACCGATGGATCATCGATTCCCACGCCCAGATATAACATATACTATTAATATTACGGGGGTCCATAGTTAACAGGACCTATGGTGTACATAAAAACCTATATATTTTCCTATTTTTACTAACAAAATTTGGTCCCGTTAACTATGGACCCCCGTAATAGTGTATACCTGGTATATGTAAAGCCTATGCTTGCGGTTAGAGCCGATGAAGTCGCGAAGAAGTTGCCGTAGAGAGGTCGCAAAGCGAGGGTCCCTTGTATCCGTCGTTACGGTCGACGTAAGCCGAGCAGAGTTCTTCCTCGTATTTAGCAAAGGCAAGGCAAGGCGTTGTCAGACCCAAGAGGGTCGAGGGGTTGTTAGAGTGACACCGCACGGGGTCACAAGATCCGGACCTGATCGGGTCGATTCTGGAGGCACCCGTAGTCAGCTTGAGGGGAGAGGTCAACACGGTCCATGCTGCGGACCTCTCAACAACCTGATATCTAGTCCGGTGGGATCTTTCATGCATGACTTTGAGGGGTGTCCTTCCTTGCATGCGTGCTCCGAGGTCTACGACCCGATACGTCGCACCCTGTCCGTGACATATATGTATGTATATTTATTCCTAGTCTGCTATGATTTTCATGTGTGATCTGCAGAGTAGAACGTGTTGTCGTATGGGAGCCGTATTGCAGACTGCATGATGTACGTACAGCAGTAGCACAGATTTCCTGGGGTGTACCCGTATTAGTTTTTCAATACGCTTGCGTAGTGTTGTTAATGATGGCCATTTGGATTTTTTTTGTACGTAAATACTTTTTTATTTTCTGTTTGTAACGTACCTCGCCGGAGGGCACCGGCTCTATCGAACGCCACCGTTTCGGCCGCGCCCCACCCACACGAGAGTCCTCGGTGTCCCCGGCGACAAGAACAAGGAGCGTCGCCGCTTACCAACCCTTCCAGGGCAAAACCTGCTGTCTCCTTCTGTCTCCTTTTGGGAACAAAGCACTCGAAACAAATTCTAAGCAGTTTTGTTTGTGCCCAAAACGGGACCGCGGTGGTGAAAGGGTTAACTCGGCGAGCTGGGGGGGGGAGGGGGTGCAAAGTGGTTGCCCTCCAGTGCAGGGTCCTGCACAGCATCTCTTCGCGGCAGGCTGGGATCTGGATGATCTGTAGATGATCTGTCTGGTCTGTGGATGGTATGTCTGATACCTCTGATATGTAAATGATCTATCTGATCTCTAGACGATCTATGTTGATATGTAGGTGATCTATCTGATATGTAGATGATCTATCTGATATATCTATCTATCTGATCTGCAGATGATCTATCTGATCTGTAGACGATCTATGTTGATCTGTAGGTGATCTATCTGATCTGTAGATGATATATCTGATCTGTAGACGATCTATGTGGATCTGTAGGTCTATTATCTGATCTGTAGATGATATATCTGATCTGTAGATTATCTATATGATATGTAGATGATCTATCTGATCTATAGATGGTCTGTCCGACGTGTGCAGTTATTGCAACATTTCAGGGGTGTTCACGGCGTCACGGGACTCTTCGTCGGGATTGTTTGTCGAAAAATCATTGCTTTTGTGAGGTTCTAAGCTCCTCAAACGACTAGCCTCAAAAGGTCTTCAAAATTTCGCGGGTCGGGTTGGGTTGGGATTTGTTTTCAACATCTCACGGGTCGGGCCAGGTCACCTTTGACCCGTTCCGACCCGACCCGCGAGTTTTTTTTTTTACCTGACCCACGAAGGGCCCTGCAACATTCAAAATTTGACGTTTTTACGTTGAATCGATCGATTACGGTTCGGTTCGATTTAATTTGATTTGCTTTGATTTATTCCCCGCGTGTGTGTTTGATGCAGACGGTAACGATCCACTCCGCGGTGTCCTTCCTCGACGAGCTAATGATGCTTACCGACTACGCCACAAAAGATTGGCAGCTCTACGCTGTCTGCTGCCTCAGCGTTGCCGGTGAGCCATACCCCCGATTCGACCGGAGTCGACGAGGAAATGAAGTTCTGACCTCTTTACTCGCCATAAAAGTGAAAGCGTGCGCCGCAGTGTGAAGGGGCTGGGGGGAGGGTGTGTGTGCTCATTTTTTGCTCACCTTGAGTCACATGGTCATTGACCACGGATCCCGTTCGAGACGGAGCACCGTTCCTAGTTCTACTTGGGTAAGAGACACCTCCAACATTGGGTCGCTCCAGTATGTTTTCCCCGTGTAGGTGTTTATTCACATAGAAATGATTTAACTTGTCCGCCCCCCTCTTCCTGTTTGACCGCCTGTGGCCACCATCTATACGCCATTGATAGCGAGCGCTTTTCTCGCGGCTATTATCTAGCGTACCAAACTTCTCCGTGTCACATTCGTCTTCGGGGAGGGGGGGAGAAGTGCCTGGTATGTGACCCCGGATCTGATTTACAGATGACAATGTAGATGGGATGAAAAAAATGGGGGGGGGGGGGGAGGGGACCGGTATGGTAGCCGGTAAGCCATACCTGGTGTTCATATCGGTAACTGGTAGTAGAGCAGTAGTAGTATAGCGGAAAACAACACGGCCAACGAGAAAACGAAGAAAAGAAGAATAGAAATGACGAGAGCAGAGAGAGAAGGAGAGGGGCGGGGGGGGGTCGGGGTGACAAAGGGGAAAGTCACCTCAGTTGCTGCTACTGCTGCTGCTATACGAGGTGACGCTGCTGCTGCTACTCGCACAACGATTACGGGGGGGGCGCAGAAATCAGGACCTGTCATATACACAAAAACGTGTATATTCCAGTATTTTTAGTAAGCACATATGGTCCTGATTATTATCTACCCCTGTAATAGCTGCTATTAATAGTGCTACTGATATCACTACTGCTACTCGTATGTACGATTTTTGCTACTACACACCTGGTACTTGCGCGACGACGTGCTGCTACTATTTCTACGACCACTGTCAGCCACTGCTAACGTTTTTTGCTACTGATGATGTTGCTGCTGGCATTTTTTATTTTATTTTTTTGTTGCTCTCTCGAAATACGAGGATGCGAAGTAAAACATGCCCATGAACTCGGAGCTAGCAGTATGACCATACAGACCTTCGCATCCCTGCAATGCTGTGGGGGGGAGGGCGGGGGGGGGGGGGCTGCTGCTAGTGACGCTGCTGATAACGCTACTGCTACTAAGTCTACTGTAGCTGCTGCAACTATTACAACACGACCGCTGTCTACCCACGGCTAATGCGACTTGTACCGCTATCGCTGCTATCGACAATGTTGCTAAATACGAGGAAAATGGGATGCGAGACTCCCATGATCTCACTGGTGCTGCTACTGATGACGCTAACACTGCTGATGTCGCCACCTGTAACGCTTTCGCTGCTGTTGATGGTGCTGCTGCTGTTGACGGTGCTGCTGCTGTTGGCCATGTTGCTGCTGAAACCGTTCAGCCAAGTACGAGGAAGCGGAGTGCAACATGCCCATGATCTCAGAGCTTGCAGACGCGGCGGAGATATCGCTCACGACTCCCATCGTGACAAGGGGAGAGCTCGACCTCGTGCAAAAGTGAGCCGTGACTGCTGCTGCGCCCCGCGGCGCTGATGATTTTTGGTTGTGGTGTTGCTGCCGCTGCTTGCTTCCTGCTAGTGCTGCCGACGATTGCTGTGGTGTTGCTGCTGCCTGCTGGTGATGGTTGTGGTGTTGCTGCCGCTGCTGACTGCTGTTGTTGTTGGGTCTGGTGTTGCTGCTGCTGCCTGCTGATGTTGTGTCTAGTGTTGTAACTGCTGCTGTGACTGCTACCGGTGTTGTTGTGACTGTCATTGCTGCTGCTAGGACTGTATGTGTGGTTGCTTCTTCGGCTGTAGTCTACGATGTCGGATAGAGTTACGATGGCGATGTTGTCTGGTGTTGCTGCTGCTGCTGCTGCTGCTGCTGCTGCTGCCTGCTGATGTTGTGTCTAGTGTTGTAACTGCTGCTGTGACTGCTACCGGTGTTGTTGTGACTGTCATTGCTGCTGCTGGGACTGTATGTGTGGTTGCTTCTTCGGCTGTAGTCTACGATGTCGGATAGAGTTACGATGGCGATGTTGACTTTGTTCACGATTGCGACGTGGATGGTCGCTGCTTGACTCTTCCCCCTTCCCTCCCTCCTCCCTCGTCCCCCGCCTTTCACCCTTGTGCGTGTTTTGTTTTTCCCCCTGAAAAAAAAAAAAAAACATGCGCGTCCACCACAACCATTTTGACTCCACTCGTTCTTTTTTTTGTTTTTTCGTCATTTGTGGCTGAAAAAAAAAACGACAACAACGATAACTTCAACAACATGATCGACAACGACCACCACTACGACCAACACAACAACAACGACCAACGTCAACAGCCGACTGCAGTGGGACGTATCGCGAGTGACGGCCATGCACTTCCTCGGCTACTACACCTCACAGGTGCGTTCCTCACCTTCAGAATCGCACCCGCATTTTTTCCCGAGAAAACTACTTGAGTTCTCGTGGCATGATTTTGCCTTCCAGTATATAGTACCTACCTGGTACCAGGTACGATATATAACTAAGGAGGCTTTTTTTTTTTCGTCCCAATTTTCTTTTTCGCCCTTCCTTTATCTCTCCCTCCCTCCTACGAATTCATAGTCGTAGGTCAGATCTGGGTCAATCACATAGCAGGCTCTCCCCCCCCCCCCCCCCCCCCCCCCTTCCGACTACGGTTCATTCCTTCGTTTTTGTCGCGAGGAGACTTGAGCCCTTTCTTCCCTCGTCGACGCGCGTCTAATTGCAGGACTTTTTATTTCATTTATCATTATTTACAAAACGTTAGCGCCGTGAGTTTTGGACACCTAGAGTGGTTGGTACTTAATTTTACGAGCTGCGCGATACGATGTACTGGCAGTACTTTGACGCTCAGTTTCGCAAGTTTCTGTAGTTGTATGGTGATATGGTAGGGCCGTTCGCGGGTTGAGGGATGACGACAAGGGGATACGAGTTAAATATCCCCGCGAGTTGAAAGCGTTCCGACGTTTGGGAAACCTTTTGTGTCGAGGAACGACGCGAAGGGGGTGCAGGGGGCTAACTTTTCCCCCGCAGGTTGAAAGTGGTTGGGTTCATCGGACAGGCAATAATCCTGACCTGTATGATGTAGTGTATGTCGTGTCTGTCGTATTGAGTGCGATGACATGGCGTTGCATTGTGTACTCTGCTCACTGCATAACAATGTGCATACATTATTAATACGTTGTGGTTTCTCTGTGGCGTAGTTTTTGTGACCACGGAGCGTGCATCTCTCTGGGACGAAAGAATCGGCACGGACACTGGTTGTGCTGGATGTCGACGGGTAGAAAGAACGGTGATGCGGGGAACAGAGACACATCCTTCCTGTTGCGGGGTGGGAGGGTGTAGATTTGGACATGTTTCCTGGGTTGGTTGGATCTGTACTACGTGCAGATCCTTCGCCACTTTCTCGTCGCGGCAGGTTACGGTTTTATAGATGATCGTACGGTAGACCATGATCTCTCCGGGGCGTGAACCGTTTGGGAGCTGCGCTGTCTAGGGCTGGCTCCCTTCAGCAGCGATTATACTGTCGGCAAAATCATCCAGTATACTGATTTGCAGCAGTATACTGTCTCTCCTCAAAATCAATCAGTATACGTACTGGATTGCAGCAGTACACTGTTTGCCCTCTCTCCTCTCTCCTCGCCCGAAACGTATTTGGTGTGTTTCCGTACTATCACACGGCGTGTTTCTTGGTCGTACGTACGGCGAAAAGTACTGTCGAATGTACTGGCCAGGTCAATCAGTATATTACCACTGCCAGTACATACTGTTCCTGTGCACAGCCCTATCAAAGTTCTATCCCTTTTGGGACCCAGGTGTACTGGCAAAACGACCAAAAATGTCGGGTCACGTTTTTCACAAGAATGTTTATCTCGACCTCTCCCCCCCGCCCCCCCCCCCCCCCCCCCCCCTCCCTCTCTCTCTCTTGCTCGTTTTTTGCTTGTGTATGTTGATCGTGCACCCGACGGCAGGGTGTGACGATGCCAGAGGACACGTGCCAGGGGAGGCGGCTCGTCGAGAAGGTGCGCCGCGTATGTTTGTGCATGTTTGTGCCCGCTCGCTTGCTTGCTTGCTTGCTTGCTTGCTTGCTTGCTTGCTTGCTTGCTTGCTTGCTTGCTTGCTTGCTTGCTTGCTTGCTTGCTTGCTTGCTTGCTGGTGCTTGCTTGCTGGTGCTTGCTTGCTGGTGCTTGCTTGCTGGTGCTTGCTTGCTGGTGCTTGCTTGCTGGTGCTTGCTTGCTGGTGCTTGCTTGCTGGTGCTTGCTTGCTGGTGCTTGCTTGCTGGTGCTTGCTTGCTGGTGCTTGCTGGTGGAGAAGGCCCGGTTGTTTGTGATGCTGTGGGTGTGCCACTCAACTACTGCCATCATTTCTGGGCATGTAAAACCATACCTGGTACCTATATACCGATAGCAGGTACACTCAACTACTGCCATGGTTTCTGGGCATGTAAAACCATCTGGTACCTATATACCGATAACAAGTACACTCAACTACTGCCATCGTTTCTGGACATGTAAAACCATACCTGGTACCTATATACCGATAACAGGTACTGGTACGTATGGTGCCAGTATACTTTCAATACGTTCAACAAGACGCCTCCTCCCCCTCCCTCCTTCCCTTCCTTATAAACTGTTTTGAATCAAAAGTGTACATACCAGGTATCATTTTTGCTGTATTTTAATATTAATAGCAAATACTGAGCCCTACCATTGCCTCTGTTTCCTCCCCCCGTCCGCGACTCCTATGTATGCACATTATTTATCTCTCCCCCCCCCCCCCGCCATCCTCTGCCCTCCCATTCCCGCTCTCCTCACCTCCACCAGCCCATACGACTACGGCCATGCATGACATAAGTACCCCGCCCCCCCCCCCGCTCTCCGCGTCTCCCTCTCCGTGTGCTGTCGAACCACTGCTTATGCTGGATGTTATCGTCTTTCCTTCTTTCTTTCTTTTTTTTGTTATAGGTGGTGACGTACATGAACAAGTACGTCGATTTTTTTGCCAACCTGTGCCAGCAGGACTACCAATTCCAGCGGTACCGTCCGTCCCACATCGCGGCAGCCGCCGTTTTGGCGGCGCGCAGGGCGCTCTGCATAAAGTGCGTCTCGTTTTTTGTTTTGTTTTGTTTTTTTTTTTTTTGGGGGGAAGGGGGAGCGGTGTTGTGGAGGTCTCGTTAGTGATGTTGATTTATTAAGTGAGGTTTATTGATCAATTGATTTGTTGATTTTTCTCGTTTTTGTTTGTTGGTTCTTAACTCATCCCTCTTCTTGTGCGTAAGAACCAAAACTGCTCCTACGTTTTTGGGGAGACATTTTTCTTGGAATTATTAGTGTGGGATTTATAACGCATGCCACCACAGCCGCACGGGTTGCAATCTTTGGCTCCGTATTGCCTGCCCGGTTATACGGTGTTGTACTTCTGCCCAGTTATACGGTGTTGTGCTTGTACCGGGTACTTTTACCGGTGTCGTTCCCTTTGGACCGGGCGTAGAAAAGCTTGGTCCGGTCACGGGGGAATAAACTTTCTTCGAAGTCATGTTCCGGAGGAGACGCATTGAGCACCTCCCCCTAATGAGTGAGTAGCTGAACAAATTAGGCATCAGCCCTAAAATGCGCCGACCATCCCTGAAAGGCATCAAACCTACCGTGTGCCACTGCTCACACCTGGTACATGTTTCAGAGATGATGAAAGGGTGAAAGGCACGGTCAAGTGTGACTTCGCTGATCTGCCCAGGTTGCACCTACAACGGGGAGGGTTCAGGTCCTTGATGGGATCAGGCCGGGGTGGGCCGAGCGGGAGAGCAGGGTGGGGAGGTGTGCCAGGTCTTGCTTGCATACCCAGGCATCCCCTATGTGCAAAGAGGGGGCGTCCCTCATCACACCTGTATTTGCCGCCATCCCTGCCCTGGGGGGGGGGTGTTGCATAGTTTTGTTTGCATGCCCAGGCCTTACCCGGTTTAGAGTCATTTTTATCGGAGAGCTTTTTTTCCATAATTTCCATGTTTTTTTTTCGCGCAATTTTTTATACTTCCAGATTTTCCTGTTTTTTTTTTTTTTTCCCCCCCCAAATATGTGAAATTTAACAAACATGATTTTTTTGCTTCTGGAGAATTTCACGAACAGTGCCAGAACGCCTCCGTATATTGATACATATCTCCAATTATTTCCAAACTTTGGAAATTTTGGGAAAGAAAAAGCTCTCCGATTAGTAAGAATGAACCTTAGCAAACAGGGTTTCCGTCTTTCACTTTGTCGTCACCCTTTTACCGCCATCCGCGACCCTTACGATCACCCCATTGTTGCCGCTACCGCGATCGCGCGATCAGGCCTCTGTGGCGAGACGAGCTGACGAGGCTGACGGGCTACCCGGTCGAAGACATCGTAGAGTGCGGAGAGGAGCTGTGGAATCTGTACGAGGAGATGTTCCCACAGCACCGGGTGAGTGGTTATATATAGGTTAAGCAAGTGGAAGTTGTTGGGGGTTTTTTTTTCGTTGGTTTTTTTCTTTTTCAGTTTGTCTTCTTCTTTTTCCTCTTGTTTTTTTTGTCTTGTCTTCCCCTCCCCTCCCCTCCCCTCCCTCCCCCGATCCCCCCCCCCCCCCCCCCCCCCCCCCCCCCCCCCCCCCCAACTTTTTTTTTTTTTTTTTTTTTGCCTACATATAGAAGGTATATTATGTGTACTTTCCTTGTTTTTGGCCCATCATCGTCTCTCGAAAATAAGCCCCTTTACGTGGCTCATCGTCTTGCGCAGGGCTTTTGAAGCTTGAACCACTCATGTCGGTAGAGATAAGAACCGCTTCGTGTTCGTATCACTATCTTCCTTAAGCGGCCCTTGCATTTCCTCACAGAGTGATGTACAGACTTTGTGATGTGTAGACCAGCTTCGTCGAAATGGTTGGAGTCTGTGTATGATTTGTAAACCCCAGCGCCGTATAACTCCGACCGCCTGGAGAACAGATCTTGGAATGGAAACATTCTTGGGATCTAAGATGTAATGAGGAGTTAGTGCGGAGGGACCATAGCAAATAGGACTTACTACGGTATACATAAAAACCTATATATTTCCCTATTTTTACTAACAATGTTTGTTTTTTTTGTTTTTTTTTATCTTCCGGCGGATTGGTAAAAAATAAAGCTTAAGCTCACCACGCTTCCGCGTTCCTATTTCGTGTCGTGTGTCAATCCTATTTACTATGGTCCCCCGTAATAGTTGGCAAAAATTAGAGTTTTTTTTAGTGATGTGGGGTATCAATCAACCCTTTCGTCGAAGCTGGTTCAAGGTCGTAAAACACTACTGTAGTGCCCCCTTCCCTTGACCCCCCCCCCCCCCCCACCACCACCACTCCCCCGTAGACTTTCCATTGGGGGTGTGAGTCGAAGCCGAATCGGAACCGAACCGATTCTCACCCAATTGATGGGAGCGATTTTAATCGGAATCGGCAAATCAGCCATTTATTTTTTTTTCCCCGGCAAAACATGGATGAAACATCGCACATCCCGATTTGTGTGTTAGGGCCAAAACTACAACGTACCGGTTCGGAAACAAACCACTCTAAAAGGAGGGGCGCCGCAGCATCTAGCCGACGGCGAGGTGCGGAAGTGGAGGGCGACCGCGCCGCAGCGGTCTATAATCGTGATGCCCGCTTGACACCGACGCTCCTCGCATGCGCCGGGCTGGGGGGGTTATTGCCACGGCGGGGAGGCGAGGAGGAACGGAGAATGGGTGAATCGCCGTAGTACCCGCTTGGGAACGACGCTGACATGCGCCTTGCTGGGGAGGGGGGGGGGGGGGGGGGGGGGGGGGGGGGGGTGCTCGATGGGAGAGACGTGCTCGATCTCATGCATGGCCGTAGTCGTACGACCATAGACCCTCGCATCCCTACAATGCTGGGACGGAGCATGTCGGGTTTTCACCGACCAGGCAGACATTCATTGCTTGCACCGAGCGCGAAGCGCCGTGAGGTGTCTGGCGAGTCGTATGAAGGGAGCCGGGGAGGAAAGGAGGAGCGCACACGCTGGGCCCCGATGTTGCAGCGCCTCTTCTTCCCATTAGAGTAGTTCTTTAAAAGGGTTTAAGTTGGGACTCACCCACTGGTGGGATTCACTCACTGGCGCGCCGGATTCGCCGATATATCGGACATATCGTCTGCTCCGAAAACCGATATTTTCCAAATATCGGTACAAGTGCACACAGCCGATTCACTGCCCTTTTTTATCAAACCTTTAGGTCGAGGCTGGACCGAGTCCTACTTAGACCTACTGATTTACCCCACCCCCACCCCCCCCCCTCGAAAGGGATGCGTGGTCAATGGTCAAAGCAATGAATGAGTACCCCCCCCCCCCCCCCCCCCCCCCCCACCCGACATATAATGCTTTCCTTTGTTGTTTTTTTTCCCGCAGCCCCTACGTACCGACGCCTCCGCGGCGTTGAAGAAGGCGGCCGAGCAGCAGGAACAGGGGTCCGGCGCGGTTTCTTCCAAGGATCCCCACGCTCCTTCTAGTGGTAGTAACCCAGCCATGGTCGTCAATAACTCTCGGGATGTTTCGGAGGGGATAGCGATGTTGGGAGGGGACGATTCGCGCGCGGGCTACGACGGGTCGACGGCGTGATCGATTTGATTGGCCGATTGTTCGAGGTTGATTGGTTGGTTGATCGGTCGGTTGGTTGGTTGGTTGGTTGATTAGTTGATTGGTTGGCTAGTTGGCTGACTGGTTGATTGGTTAGCAGATTAGTTGATTGGCGATGGATTGGTTGGTTCGTTGATTGGTTGGTTGATTTGTTGGCCAACTGGTTGGCTGATTGATCGGTTGGTTGGTTGATCAGCTGAACGATTGATTGACTCAGCGGGTGCGTCGGCGCCTGCTCTCTCTCTCTCACACCCTTTCTCGTTCGGTTCTCAAATATTTCTACATACATCTCTCCTTGTTTGCGTGTGCGTGTCCCGTGTGCGTTTTTGCGTGTGCGTTTGCGTGTGCGTTTGGCGTGTGCGTGTGTGTGTTTGTGTGTTGTGTGTCTTGTGTTTTCTCTTGTCTTGGTCGTCACCGTCATCGTCATATCCTTTCGTTCGGCCCCGATAAATGGGGATATATGACACTGCCGCGGCGGCAATAGCGATAGCGGTCGCAGCGCTGGCGGCGGTTCTGATGGTGGCAGCGGCATCCGTTAGAGTCGCGTTTTTGTGCCTCGGTAAAAAAAAAAAAAGCTGTTTGTTGGACTCTTGCTCGGATTTCCGGCGGAGTGGGCTTTAAAAGCACGGGAGGCGATCGGGGGCGGGCCCTGCGGTTTTCGTAGCTAGGTCGGGATGGCATCTTCCGCGAGGGGGGGGGGGGGGGGGGGGGGGATGGATGGGAGGAACAGGGGAAGAAGGTAGTGGTGGTGTCGGCGGGAGCAGCAGCGTGGCTTTAGGCTTAGACTCGAGCGGGAGCAAAAACCTTCCCGAGTTTAAATTAAGTGTTTTTATTTATTTTTTTTAGGCCGTGGGGTTCTGGCGTTCATTGGTTGGCCGATTGGCCAATCGTTCGTTGGTTGGTTGCTCACTTTAGCTTTTGGTTGGCCCACCGATCGATTCGTGTGTTGGGTTGATTGTTTGAACGATGGACCAATCGTTACCGACCGAGTAGTCCTAACCGATGGACCTATCGTTTCATTGGTTTGTTGGTTTCGGTTGGCTTGACTGGTGGTTGGTGCGTGGGTTTTTTATTGTTCGAAGTATTTGCCAGGCGTTACCGACTGACCTGTCCTAACTGATGGATCGATCGTTTTGGTTGGTTAATTCGTGGGCCGAATTATCGGTTGGGATGGATTGATGGATTGACCGAGTGACCAATCGTTTTCTGTTGATTGGTTAGTAGGTTGACCGACCGAGATCGACCGCTTGATCAAGCGTAACCGATATAGACCAATCGTTTGGTTGCTTAGTTGGCTGTTGGATTGGCCGATCGACCGGTTGATCAAGCGTAACCGATGTAGAGAAATCGTTCGGTTGCTTGGTTACATGGTTGGCTAGTTTTGGTCGGCGGATTGCTCGATGGACGGGATGGGTTGGTTGTTCGGTCGGTGGCTTGGTTGGTTGGGTGAACGATGCTGGGTTTGTCTGGCCGACTGATCGATCAGTAAAATGTGATGCTGTATTGATTTGGTAGGTCACTCGATGAATTAGTTCGGCTGCCTGGCTGCCAGAAGCATGTTTTTTTGACTGAGTGACTTGACACTCCCGTCCGCTTCCAAGAGGACCCGGCGTCTTCTTCCACCGTGAGTGGGTGCACGCGCGCGCACCCATAGCCTTTTTCGTTTCTCGCCGTGCCTTTTTAGGGTGATAAGCTGTTTTTGTGTTCATTTGTTTCACACGAAAAAGAAGTACGAATAGGAAAGTCAGGGACGGGGGGGGGGGGGGGGGGGGGATGGGGGGTATGGGGTCGGTTTGGGAAGGCCATCACACAGAGCAGGGGAGTCAGAGGGAGGGGGAGTGAAGGGGGGCGGGGGGGGGTTATATTCGCGTACGGTTGACGCAAGGCCTTGTGTCGAGCATGTGGAGAAATGTACAGTGCTTTCCCCCAGTGTATTGCGGCTCTCCGGCAATTATTATCGATTTTAATATTGTAACGCTGGGCGCTATGGTGCATCGAAGAGGGAAAGGGGGGGAGGGCGGGGGCGGGGTGGGGGGGGTTGAAGCTTATCGAACGCGTAGTGTGGAGGGAGGGGTAGGGGCGAGGCTTATCGAACGCGTGGCGGGGGAGGGGGGGGGGGGGGGGGCGAAGCTTGTCGAACGAACGCGTAGCGTGCGGAGGGAGGGGGGTAAAGCTTATCGAACGAACGCGTTGCATGGGAAAGGGGGGAGGACGGAGTAGAACCTTGACGAAGTAACGCGTAGCGTGGGAGGAGGGTCGGAGTGGAAGCTTGTCGAACTAACGCGTAGTGTAGGAGGTTGTAGTAGCTTGACGAATCAACGTGTGGGGGTGGGGATGGAGATGGAGATGGAAGCTTTTGACGAACTAACGCATAGCGGTGGGGGGGGGGGGGGAGGGGTTGGGGATTGAAGCTCTCCACGTAGCGTTGAGGAGGAGGGACGTTGGAGTGGAAGCGACGAATCAACGTGTAGAGTGTGGAAGAGGGGCTTGGAAGCTCAACGAGTGATCGCTTCGCGTGGGGGGGGGGGGCAGGGGAGTGGGAGCTTGACGAAAAACGCCTGCTACGCGTGGTTTGTCAGGAGGGGTGGGAGCTTGACGAATGAGCGCTCAGCGTAGGGGGGGGGGGGGGGGGGGGGGGGGGCAGAGAAGTGGGAGCTAGACGAAAAAAAACGCCTGCTATACGGGAAGCCGAAGGTCGGGTTCTACTAGTAGCAGCCCCCCTCTCTCTGTCTCTCTTCTTTTACCGTTCGTGTTGGGTTTTTTGTTGTGCCTCGGTTGGGTTCTCAATCACGAGTTGTATCACGTGCATATATGCGTGTGCGTGTTTTTTTAGTTTTTAGTCGGGTTTTTTTATTTTATGTCTTCCCCGCTTCCTAACATTTTTATTTTTCTACTTTTTCCCTCGACATCGTCGTCGCTTCCTCCCTCCTACGTACGAAGTGACGGGAAAATTGTCGAAGAAGGCGCTACGAATAGCTGTGATACTGCGGCTGCTGTCTGTCTGTCTGTCTTGACTCCTGCTGCTGTGCGTTCGTGGCCTGTTTTTTTTCTGGGAACGCTCCTCGTCGGCCACACGTCCGTCGGTCGGTACCCGCCTATGTTGGTAAAATGCCGCTTCGATGGAAAAGGGAAAGTTATCGCACGTCATTTGTTCCTCTTGTCTTTTATTTCCCTTTTCCCATTGTCCCTCTGCAGCAGCCGTAGCTTTTGCTTCTCTCTCGGTCGCGCCCATTGATTGATGTTGATATATAACGCGGTTGGTAAAAAATGTCGCGGTCGGTAAAAAATGTCGCCGTCGGTGTTAAGGCCGGATCGGAGGGAGGAAGAAAGGGAAAATAATCGCGCGGAGGTGCTTGGTTCCTCTTTTTTTTTTTGGCTTTCGCAGTTTCTCTCTCCAGTGTCTCTCTTCAGTGTCTTGTTGAAGCTTGACTCTCCGTGCGCGCCCGTTGTCAATTAGGCCTCATGTTTTTTGTAATACCGCCGTTAGTAAGGCCGCTTTGGGAGGGACTACCGAGGGGGAAAAAAGTGACGGTTACAAGAAAAGCGATGGTTACAAGAAAAGTGACGGTAACAAGAAAAGTGACTGTTTCATTTTATTTATTTTTTATCCTCCGGCGGATTGGTAAAAATAAAGCTTAAGCTCACCACACTTCCACGTTCCAATTTCGTGTCGTGTGTCAATTTAGCCCATAGCCCCCGTTGTAACATCAGAACAGGCTGTTGAAACCCCTGGTGTTTGCGCACGTTAACCCGACCTGACCCCCGAGAGGAGCACGTGCGGTGGAGATGGCCACCCGGGAGAGTCATCTCTCCCGAGTAGTGTGGGACTTGCGCGAGCGCACTAACAAAAACCGAGGCTATGAGGCCTTCCCGCCGGACTTGGTCCAGTTACGGTTCACCCTACCCGTTGGGGCGTTGGTCCTGACGGTTGCAAGAAAAGTGACGGCTACAGCAACGGCCGCTGAGTGAGTGATCGATGGGGAATGATACAACTCATCAAGTGTCACAAGTTACAATGAATATTGGTTGATGCAACGACTCGTACGGCACGGGCGCAGCATGTACCCTACTTGTATATACTGCTGGACTCTCACGCTGCTCGGAGATGGCTGATAACTCCAAAGTTACCAACCATAGCTTTGGTCGCTATGAAGAGGTCAAAGTTCGCGAAACGCTCGTTCCTCCTCGGTCTTTTCCCAGTAGAGTTGCAATCCTCGGACAGAGATTTTCCCTAGGTTTACCTACAAGGGATCTCTAGAAGCTACATTATTTCCTTGTCCTAAAAGGAAGAAATGACAAAAAAACGGTACACAAGTGATTTTTTGCCAGTTTACGCTACAAAAAACTCAACCCAGAAAATCAGGGTGCACCAAACCCGAGTAAGATTACGTCTTATTTCAAGGTGTACTGTTTTATGGCAAAACGTCCGTGTACGTCCGTCTCACTTGCCAAAGTGATTAAAAACGGTACATCATTGTATTTTTGCCAGTTTACGGTACGAAAAAGTAAAATGAGGTGATCAGGGTACACCAAACCCAAGTTATATAACGTTTTCTGTCAAGGTATACCGTTTTCATTTAATATAAAATAATAATAATAATAATAATAATAATAATGGTGGTGTCGCAATATATATATATATATATTTTTTCCTCCGGCGGATTGGTAATAGTGGTTTCAGACTAGCCATATTTGGCGTTTATTGTTGATGTTATGGTATCCCCTCTCCCCGAACGCTCTCAGTTTAGCGTACGTCGCTCCTGGCTACGCGAGCCACACCGCTTCCTCGAGTTTAAGTCCTCGATTTAGCGTCCGGGTAGTTCCAGCTTGTTTAGCCTGCTGTCGCGTATCCGTACTTTCGGACTTGTTGTCTGATCCGCAGTGTCCACGTGTAACCGGCTACAGCCTTGCAAGTTAGAGGTGAGGGAGTGGGTTGTGAAGTCCCGCACCTTCGATCCATTCTCCGAATTCTCCGGATTGGTTTGGTTCGTGCCTGAGTTTTCTATGAATCTGCATTTACGGCCCTTCAGAGTGGGCTAGTGTTATGGTATCTCCTCTCCCCTGTTGTGACGTTATGGTTTGTAGCAATCGTCCCCTCATCATACCTGGCAGGCGTTATCGCCTGCTTTTTTTATGGGCGCCTCGCCCCTTCGTTCAGAAGACACCTGGCGAGGCAAGCAGCAACTAATACAAGAGCTTAGAACTTCTAACATCGTCAAGCACCTCGTGTCAGTCACCAGAGCAGAGCCAAAGGCATCAACCTGCTAGCAGTGGTCTGTCCCTAGGTCCATACTTCCTTACACTTAGCATTGAGCACCTCGTGTCAGTGACCAGAGTAGAGCCAAAGGCATCAACCTGCTAGCAGTGGGCTGTCCCTAGGTCCATACTTCCTTACACTTAACATTGACTATAGCTACCTGGTAGCACGTCGAGATTTCAAAAAAATATATGGCTAACGGTGAGAGATTATTTCTCAATTTATAGGAGAACATTTTTTTGTTGTTGTAGGCTACATCAACCGGTGTGTGTTTTTTTCGTTTTACAGTATACCTACGGTGGTAGGCCTGTTCATCGAGTTCGCACCATTTTTTTCAGCAAATTTTCTTGTGTCGTGCGGGAGACAACAATGGAGTGATGTGTCGATCGCCAGTTTTTCAACGTGAAGGGTAGAGGAAGAGGTATGTAACTCGTTTAGGGACAAAACAAACGTCGTGAGAGGAGGGGGGGGGGGGGGTGGGGAGGGGGAGGGGAGGGTGGGGGGGGTGTACTCCTTGTCATGCATGGCCGTAGTCGTGGGACCATAGACCCTCGCATCCCTACAATGCCGGGACGGAGCACGTCGGGTTTTCACCGAGCAGGCAGACATTGCTTGCACCAAGCGCGAAGCGCCGTGAGATGTTGGGCGAGTCGCATGAAGGTTGAGCTGCATCCTGCTAAGAACCGCGTTTGAGGCGGATTTTCTTGCGTATGGATGACAGCCTCAATAAATTGATTTGTTTTTTGGTGCGGCCACTTCCAGAGACAGCAATGGAGGTAATATGTAACTGCCCCTTGTGTGCCTTACCATAAACACTACGTGATGTGATTATTCCCCTTGTGCAGAGTAAAGGTTCTCCACCCCACACAGATGATCTCACTCGACCACCAGCAGTGAACGACCGCCAAAAAAACAAAACGGTACCCAGGTTGTCTAGCTCAAGTCGTGAGCGGCATGTTTTACAGCGTCGTTGTCAACCGACGCCAACTCAACCTATATATATATTACTATACAGGGAAGACGTGGGGGCGTGACCCAGCGGGGGCGGGGCGGGGGGGGCGTACTCACTTGTTGCTTCCCTTAGTCCTTTGATCCTTGACCACGCATCCCTCTCGAGACGGAGCAGAGGGAAGGGGGGGCATGTTTTTTCGTCTTGTTTTTCTCGTTTTACTCGTCGCCTAGAGAAACGAGCTTTCATTCATGCAGCAGGAGGGCGGAGGGGGCGGCGTACTCACTTGTTGCTTGCCTTAGTCGTTTGACCCTTGACCACGCATCCCTTTCGCGACGAAGAAGAGGGAGGGGGGGGGGGTTGTTTCTGCGTTTCGTTTTTTTCATTTTACTCATCGCCTACAAAATCGAGCTTTTCATTCATGCGCGGCGACTTCCGCGTCAGTGTCGTTGTCAACACGCCAACTCAACCTATATAGTACTATACAAGGAAGACGCGGGGGGGAGAGGGTATTCAATATCATGCATGGCCGCAGTCGTATGACCATAGACCCTCGCATCCCTACAGTGCCGGGACGGAGCACGTCGGGTTTTCACCAACCAGGCAGACATTGCTTGCACCAAGCGCGAAGCGCCGTGAGGTGTTGGGCGAGTCGCATGAAGGGCGAGCTGCATCTTACTAAGAGCCGCTTCAGAGGTGGATTTTCTTGCGTATGGATGACAGCATCAATGAATTGATTTCATTTCTGGTGTGGCCACTTCCAGAGACAGCAATGGGTTCACTACGTAACTGCCTCGTGGGTGCCTCACCGCATACACACTACGAAGACGCGGGGGGGGAAGGGGGGGCGTACTCACTTGTTGCTTGCCTCAGTCGTTTGACCATTGACCACGCATCCCTTTCGAGACGGACCGGAGGAGGAGGCGGAGGGGGGGTTACGTTTTGTTTTTCTCATTTTACTCATCGCCCATAAAATCGAGCTTCTATTCATGCGCGGTGAATTCCGCCTCGCGGTCGAACCTCGTGATAATTCGTACGCACGTACGTACTTACGTACGTAATGCTTGTTTGTTTCGGAGGTGGGGAAGGGTGAGCGGGAGGCGGGGGGGAGGAGGTACTCAAGTCACGCATGGCCGTAGTCGTATGAGCATAGATAGACCCTCGCATCCCTGCAATGCCGGGACGGAGCACGTCGGGTTATCACCGACCAGGCAGATATTTTTATTTGCCTGCACCAAGCGCGAAGCGCCGTGAGGTCTTCGTCGAGTCGCATGAAGGGTCAGCAGCTGCATCCTACTGAAAACGGGAGCGTATACGGGGCAGTAGAGGCTGCCCGAGGGTCCACATATACAGTAGGGGCCCGTCTAAAATGCCGTCTGAACAATGCCGGTGCCAGAAAAAATGTCGATTACACGATATAATTGGCACATCTGCAGATGGGATTAACCAAGCGTGGCAGGGTGCGCAAATAATGCCGGTGCAGGGTACAATGCCGGTGTGTATATGGGTCTGGCGCATACCGGCACTATGGAGGGACCACTGCTATTGTAATGAGCATTTTTAGTTTTGTTTCGACGTCAAACAGTTACACTAGATGATAAAGTACGTGTACGCAGGCAGTTCGCGGGGTTAGCTTGTGTTGCAACAGTGCTGTAGCAGTGGTCTCTCCGGAGGAATGAAACGAACTGCATGTACTCTGTCGGTCTGTCGTAGTCTGTTGTTGTTTTTTCTTTTTAAGACGCCTCGTTGTGTTAGTGCTCACTCTTGATTAGGGAGACGCCTTGCCTTATTTAGTGGTGTACACTACTTCTTGCGATCGATTGCGCGAAGCCCGGCGACAAAAATTCGCAAAGTATTTTTTTTTTCAATCGCAACTTTGGGAATAATAAAGATGAGGAAATTGCCGATAAAAAATGGCGATTACGGTATCTAATGGCCATTACATTGATACGGGGGGTGTTATGGTACGGCTCATCAGAGTGGGCTAGTGTTATTGTACTACTTTGAATGAGGCTGAAACGCCGGTAAAAACCTGGGTTCAGGTATTGGGATCGTGTTTGTAGTACTTGGCAGGCGTATCTTAGATGGAAAACCAAGGGTTTTCCCACCGAGGCACGAGCCTTGCTCTCAGTCTCCATCATCGTGCAGTGAAAGGAGTAAAGCTGCTCTTGTTCTATCTCTAAAGCAAATATCAAACGTGAGTCCCAACGAGTACCTGCTCAATAGGCAAACCTAACAAGGGGTACAAAGCGTCCCGGCCTTCAAACTTAACAGGGATGATATTCTTCAACATGGTGTCTGAGCTGCAAAGCGAGGAGTCGCACGGCACGGGAGCGCAGCATGGTCGCGCCTGTACCGCTGGACGCTCGCGCTGTTCCTACGTAGACGGTTAATGTAAAACACATCTCGGGGTTTCCAAGAGAGGTTAACAGTAAACAGCCACGACTACGACTACAGTAGTATTAACGCTGAACAGCCACAACTGCTACTGCCGTAGCATTAACATCAAGCAGTCACAACTATGAATAGCGTTAACGTTAAAACAGCCACAACAACAAGTAGTATTAGTATCATGCAGCCACAGCTAGCACTAGCACTAACACTAAGCAGCCACGAGTATGAACAGCGTTGACGTTAAACATCCACAACTACTGTAATAATAGCATTAAACAGCCACAACTACAATACAGTAGTATTTACATCAAGCAGCCACAGCTCCTCAGAAAGAGACGCAAGACGGATGGATAGAAGGAGTGTCTCCAGCAGGCTAGTTGTTCGGCGTTGCTACCTCCCTGCACCCCGGAACAAGGAATGCGCGGCACCAAGGAGTGAGGGTATTTTTGTCGATTTTTGCACTCTGTAGTCACTTTGGGGACATCAAACTCTGACTGAGAATATAAGCCCCGTCTGGACTTTGATATGGATATATCAATAGAGCTTAAATTCCCGGTCAGAGTGTAATTGTTTTTAACGTTTTACAGAAACAGTTGCGCGCGAGGGGGGGGGGGGGGGGGGGGGGGGGGGGGGGGGGGGGGGAGGTCGTGTTGTGAGATTGCCGTCATTTGGTCATTTGTATGCTACTTCTGCTGCTGCTGTTGGTTGCTGCGCTGCGCACGTGCATTTTTGATTTGCTGATTGATTGGTCGATGATTGGTTGCTTGATGTATTGTTCTAATTAATAGGTTGATTGATGGATGGGTCGGTTGATCGGTTGGCTACTGAATTAATTGGTTGATTGATGGATGGGTCGGTTGATTGATTGGCTTATGCAATGATTGATTGGTTGATCGGTTGGCTGTTTGACTGATTAGTTGGCATATTGGTTCATTAGTTGGTCGCTCGTTTGGCAGAATGATCAGGTTTGCTGCTGTAGTTGGATGCTTATTGGGGTGGTTGAGGTTTGTTGACTGGATGATTGGTTGCTTGGTCGTCGTTTTGGCGGGGGCTAGCCGATCGATGCTTCCCGTAGGCCCTTGCGGAGTCGGCGAAGCTTAAGCTTACTGTGATAAAGACCTACATAACTGGTGATGAGCTTCTCCGTGGGCACTTGTGACCATCATACTACACGACGCAATAGAAATAATAGATTTATTGACGGTATTAATACCCGGCCGAGTACAAGCTAATATGATACTAACAACGGTAACGATCAGAAAGTATGGATTGATCGATTGATTGATTGGTCGATTGATTGGTTCACTGTGTGATTGGTTGGTTGGTTGATTGACTGTCTGATTGATTGATTGATTGACTGATTGATTGATTGATTGATTGAGTGGTTGATTGAGTGATTGATTGAGTGATTGATTGATTGGTTGGTTGGTTGGTTGGTTGATTGACTGATCGGTTCATTCATTAATTCTTTCATCGGTTGATTGGTTGATTGATCGGTTCGGTTGACTGACGGAAAGAGGGGGGAATGTTGGCATCATCGTGGCAACTCCTTTAATGGACAGCACGACAAGGTGATTCTACCAAGAATGAATCGACACCACCACTTGAAAATTGAGCTACGATTGTGGCAGGTAAACTTCTAACGATGCGAATGACTTCTTTCTTCTTCTTCTTCTTCT
This sequence comes from Macrocystis pyrifera, assembly GCA_031763025.1. Lineage (NCBI taxonomy): Eukaryota > Phaeophyceae > Laminariales > Laminariaceae > Macrocystis > Macrocystis pyrifera. The sequence goes on along the minus strand of JASSKH010000004.1, from coordinate 14,695,539 downwards.
TCTTCTTTTTTCAACACAAGTATTGCATTTGCCATCCAACAAGGTGTGGCATGAGCTTCAACGTTGATCGGCTACTACAAGGCTTTTCTAGCGATATTCCTGAGAAGTATTCCCGAACATTTGCGGGAAAACCGTACGATATAGTAGTATTAGTATGCTTGCCATCCGACCATGTGCAGCATGAGCTTCAACTTTGATCACTCAAAACATTCACGCGATATTCCTGAGAAGTATTCCCGAACATTTGCGGGAAAACCGTACGATATAGTAGTATTAGTATGCTTGCCATCCGACCATGTGCAGCATGAGCTTCAACTTTGATCACTCAAAACATTCATGAAAGAATAAAACGACGGAAACAAAGGAAACTTATGCACAAGGTCTAGCTACCTTCTTGTCTACTTCCCCGCTATGTTTTATCTACTTTACTCCATTGTTATCCTTGCTCCCTCCTCCGTCTCAAGATGTGCTCTTTACTTTACATTATTATGTACTAAGCCGCCTCCAAGCTCCATCCCCACGCCATCGGTGTGGGTCGGTCATTCCCCCCCCCCCCCCCCCCTGCTCCTTCTCGCTTCCTGGCGGTCCCTAAGCTGGAGTTTGAAGCGCGACACCCTCCTCGGAATGGCAACCTGGGTAGTCACCGAGACGATTTGAAGCAGGTTTTCCTTCACCACCCCTTTCCTTCCCATCGATCCACCATCCGTTCCCCCCACGACACTAGCTGCCAGCTGGTCGATGAAGTTACTGCCCTCTACCCGAGACGCCCAAATATTTTCACTGCTAAAATGACAAGTTTGTGACTCCTTTCGTCAAAGGACACTTGTCCCGGACGAGCGTAGTGTTGGCGCTTGCGCGCCTCGGAGGTAGAGGCAGCTGATCCATCGTGATCAGCACTGCCTTCGCACAGGTGTATCTGCGCTTGTGGGTCAGCATGGGTGACGTCCAGCAGGATGGACTTCTCCCCATACTCCCTATTAGGAGCGTTTCGGAGACCTCCTCTCCTGACGACAAATGTCTATTCGCAGAATTCGGTCTACGGTGAACGGTTCGCCGATCTTGGTGTTGGATTCCTAGCCCCTTCGACGTATTCGACATCACGGGGACAAGCGGATGGTGCTGGTCGACCTGCATCCCTGCTCTGGGACAGATGCGTGCGTGGCGGGTGTCCACGTCGACTGCATCGCAGCAGAGGCAGCTTACTGCCACGTGCTCCTCGATCCCCATGGAGCGCCTTCCCATGTCCGCGAACTCTGCTGCGGGTATGACACGTATTGAGTCCGTTGGCCTCGCCCGAAGGCATGCCGTGGCTCCAGCCCCCTGTAGACTCCTATAACGAGCCTTGGCGAAGGCCTTGGTCTCGGTCCCACCCAGCGGGTCACCCGGTCCGGGGTGACGCGCCGTCTCCGGTAGCTCCTCGACACAGTGTGGGCAGCGTGCCGACCTTGATTCACCAGCTTGCCTAACTGCTGTTGGGCTTTGCGCGAATAGCGGTTACGGCGTCGTGCGCTGCCAGCATGTCGGCCTCTGGTAGCCTTGGAGCCAGGTCCCCCTCTGCGCCTAGACCCCATTCCAGCCAAGGTTCGGGGACGATGCCCGCCATCGCTTCCTTCGTCACCCCCCATATGTCTCGAATCTCCCGCGAGCTACCTTCCAGCAGCGCAATTATGCTCGATTCCGGGAACATCCTCCTCACATTATCTCCTAACGGGCCTGTGAGGTCTGCTAGAACATCCGGCAAGATCCCCACCCTGCTCCCAATGGAGGCCGACATTATCCTTGCTTCTGTTGACGGCATCCCTAACCCTCCCGCCCCCGTAGAAAGGCGTGCTTGGGCCTGCTGGTAAGGTTTGAGAGTCAGCCGACTACTCGGGCACCCCTCCTGGAAGAACGACTGTGCCTCCGCCGCTCCCGGTAGCTCGAGGATTCTCTGGTACGCCCACTACGCCCTGTTGTCTGCCCTTCTACATGCTTCATTGGACAGCCCTGGGTCCAGTATCCATTTCGAGCGGTCGGAATGTCTGGAAAGAGGGGGGGAACTTTTGCCCCTTCTTGAACCCCTGTTCCCCACATGTGAAGGCCTTCCAACGAATACGGCACCTTCTTCCTCCGTTCCTAAATATTGGGCATTTACATAGGCCTTCCAGGGCAATACCATAACACTAGCCCACCCGGACATCCGTATAACAAGCGGAAACAAGAAGCATGGAAGATTTCGGGAGAACACCAATCTCACCAACTACCAACATATGCAATGAATCAGATATGCTGGTCTCCAGAACCCGCTGCTATGGTATCGCCGTTCCTCTTTTATTATTGCGGAGGCGTTGCGTTGTTGTTCATATTTCTTTTGGAAGAGGAACACTTGTCCTCTATCTCGGCAGCATCTGGAGGAGCGAATACGATACCAACACGTGACAACAGTGAGTAATCAAGAGTAACCACAGAGACGAGCCGCACAGTAGTCGCGCCCGTGGTCCCATATTGCCTCATCGCATTATGTCATCTAAAGCTATAAGAACAAACCATTGCAATCTTATGACACCACTCCCACACCTCTTCTACCCGATCCGATCCCTTGCTTACGGTCGTAGAGGTAAGAAAGTTTTGGCCCAAAAAACGTTGCTGGTCGAGGAGGCTCCTCAATTGAGGAACTACCCAGTAAGACAGGGACGCGTGATCCCTGGAATATCGAAGCGTGCTATGATACGTACAGGTGGCACTTCTGGGGTGAAACGTTTTTTGGACGACGGGGCTTCTTGTCTTAACCCAACTTCGTCGGAATTTAATCAATTGTGTTGCGGTATTTTTCGTTGCATGGCGTATTTGTTAGGCCACGGGTTTGCCCCTCGGGTAGCACTCACACCTCTTTCCAAAATCAGATTTTGGGTGAGGTACAGAGCTCCTTGAAGTCATGTTAGGAGAGACTCGTGAAAAAAATGGAGCACCTCTACATCCCGTACGAGCATGCGCCTGTCGTTCATCGGTTTACATGAATGCAACAGTAAGTGCATGCCTAGGCCTTTGGGATTGTGCATCTTGATTTACTCCTTCGTCAGCTTTTAGGTGAGACAGAGAGAGCTCCTCAAGCGAGTAGCCTCCTGAACTTCAGGAGCGACCCCCTGACGCATTGCTTTGGCGGCAGAGGTAGGGTCTAATTTTTCCAAGGCTCCAAACTTGAGGACCTCTATACCTGCCGTAGGCCGACGCACCCCAAACACAGAGAGGTGGGAAACAATGAAAGTATAACCCGAGCAAAAAATCTCACGACCAACTTGTAAAAACGAAAACTATTGTTGCGAAAAAAAAAAAAAAACGAGGATATTCCGACGATAATTGGAGTGCCGTGGTTCAGAAACTACGTTTGCCAAAGCGTGCTACTTCTATTTTTTCTAGCAGGCGTCCCTTCAAGGCGAGCACCTCCTTCCGTAGCACGCGTTACTCCCTGCGAGGTTGCGAACTGCATAGCCTCCCTCCTGAAGGGATGCCAACAAGGTGGAAACGAAAGAAAGCCCAACTCGCTACAGGCTCGAGAACCTTCAGGCGCTGAAGCTATCGCCGCACCACCAGCTAGGGGGAGGGGGTAGGGGGTGCACTTATGTCATACATGGCCGTAGTCGTATGACCATAGACCCTCGCATCCCTACAATGCCGGGACGGAGCATGTCGGGTTTTCACCTACCAGGCAGATATTGCTTGCACCAAGCGCGAAGCGCCGTGAGGTGTTGGGCGAGTCGCATGAAGGGTGAGCTGCATCTTACTACGAGCCGCTTTTGAGGCGGATTTTCTTGCATATGGATGACAGCGTCAGTAGATTGATGTCATTTCTGGTGTGGCCACTTCCAGGGACAACAATGGGTTTACTATGAAACCGCCTGGTAGGTTCCTTGCCATATACACACTACGTGATACGATCATCCCCCTTGTGCGGAGGGAAGGTTCTCCCCGCACAAACATGATCTAACTCAACGCCAGCCGTGGTGACCGCCAAAAACTAAAAAATGGTAGCCTGGCTGTCTGGCTCACGTAGTGAGAGGCGTGTTTCACCGCGTCGTCGCCAATCGACGCCAACCCAACATATATATACCAGGTATATAATATAGGCGGAGGGGGGGGGCAAAAAAAAAACATTCGGAAAACAGAGGAATGCTTCAGTACTTACTGTTAATATGTTACTAATACATGGTGTTGTGATACTGCCTTGAATGAGGCTGAAAGGCCGGTAATTACCTGGGTTCAAGTGTTGGGATCGTATTTGTAGTACTTGGGAGGCGTTTCGTAGATGGAAAACCAGGGGTTTTCCCAGCGAGGCACCAGCTCGGCTCTTAGTCTCCGCGTGCACGAAAGGAATAAAGCTGGTCTTCTTCCATCTCTAAGGAAACAACACACGTGAGTACCAACGGGTACCGACTCACTAGGCAAACCTGTCCAGGGATACAAAGTGTCCCGACCTTGACCTTAACAAGCGGCGTCGTCGGCAAGACTCGCCAGGGAAGACGCTCGGGGGCTCCTCGGTGAAATAAGTGAGACTAAGTCGCTGCGTCGGGCCGAAGTACGAAGCAACGCGCGGGGCGGAAGCGGAGCAGGTCGGCACTGAGTGGCAAGCGAGTTCTGCCGTCCAAAACAACTGGACGCCCCCACCCCTTTGAGCGCGTGACGCGCGTGACCAGCTAGGCTTCGGGTCTTGCAGCGCTGACTCCCCACTCGTGCCCGCTGCCATCCAAGCCACCTGGAAGCCCTCGCTCCGCTGACTGCGTACCCAGCCAGCCCGTGGATCCAGTTGCTTCCGCTCTGGACCAGAGCACGTCGGACAAACCCGGACGCAGCGCTCTCCACGCCAATCAGCTGCGCTCTGACCATAATTCGCTCCGCTGCGTCGTGGTCCTGAAAAAGGGGAGCCTTTTCAGCTATCATGTACTGCTCCGCGCAGGAACATGACACATCGTCAACGTCCCGACCTTGATCTTAACAATGGTCTTTTGTCGTATGACCATAGACCCTGGACGGAGCACGTCGAGCTGTCACTGAGCAGGCGGACATTCTTTGCAGAGGGGGGGCAAAAAGTCATATATTATGCTTCAGAAGAACGTCAACTACCTCCACATACCCCGCCGAGAAGGAAGCGGGCGGGGGTGGGGGACGGGGGGGTACTCGATATCATGAATGGCCGTTTTCGTATGACCGTAGACCCTCGCATCCCTACAATGCCGGGACGAAGCACGTCGGATTCTCACCAACCAGGCAGCCATTGCTTGCACTAAGCGCGGGAGGTCTACTGTCCACCCTTCCATGTTCAGGCTGCGCGTCCACGGCTGTGTCTGTGCCTGTCATCTGGTGGTCGACGAACATCACCTCGGATCACCCGTACTATTTACTCGTGTTTTTTTTCTGCGTGAATACACCCGGAAGACCCTGGAATATCTGATATGCTGTTACCAAAGGAAGAGCCTTCTCCTCTGATGCCTCTCCCCACCCCCTCAATATCGTCTCCCTACATCCCTACCCCCACCCCCTCCTACCCCAACCCCCCCCCGCTCCCTATTCCTACCCCAATCTCTCCCCATTCCCCTCCTCATCCCTATCCCCCCCACCCCTAACCCTACACCTCACCAACAATCCCCAACCTTAAGATACGTTCCTCAGGAGCAGCGAATTACATTTCCTTTGGTCAGGCCCGCCGGCATCATATCACTATAGACATACTTCGTACTTGTTGGTGGTATATATACACTTTGTGTGGTTCAGAGGAATGCCAGGTAACTTTTCATGCCAAAAAACGCGTCTGTACAGAAGTACTACGTACGAGTATGTCGACGTGGGGTGGTTGGATGGAGTTACGAAATCATTGTGTCGTATTTTCTCTTGGCAATGATGCTGGGCTGCTGGATACCTTCAAACGGGCGCCTGTCGCTTCGCTTGATTGCAGTGGTTGTTGTTAAGGTCTTAGTCCGTTGGGCTACTGGTAAAAGGTTATCCAATCGCCTGCCCAATCTAAGTCCTATAACACTCTCCCCCCGTGGAACGGACCGGATATACGGGTCGACGTGCCACCAACACGCGGTTCCAGTTTTTTTGGATCCAGAAGTACTTTTTCAGATCTCATGTTCTGCCGGTGATGCCATTTGTTATGGTCTCAGCCCGTTGGGCTACTGGTAAAAGGTTAACCAATCGCCTACCCAATCTAAGCCTTATAACATTGTATTCAGTATTCAGTATTCAGTATTCAGTACGACGAATCTACGTATCGGTATAGTCTGCACTTGCCATGATTTATCTCTGTCTCGTAGTTTTCGACCCGCAGATACAAATGGATTCACGGAAAGCGCGAGAGCTAGCGTGTTGGCAAAACATTCGAAGAAAATCGCCGAGCAGTGGGAATGTTGAACCCTATGAGCGATAAAAATGAAGGCACGTACCGGGGGAGGAGAAGGGACGACACCTCATCTGTGACCTCGGCTTGTCCAGAAGAAGACCGCTGAGGTTAAAACCTCCTACTACTCGTGCGAGTTAAGCCTTTTAGAACTAGCTGCAGTCCCATTTAGGGGACAGATCAGTCAAAAGCTGAGTACTTTGTTCCCAAAACGGGACTGACTCCAGTCCTAAAACAATTAATCTGGAAATAAAGTCAATAATAAAAGTGACGATACATGAAAAAAAGAAAATCTACAATCATCATCGTACGAGAGGTATATATCTTGTATTTTTGTAACACACGAGGTCTGCATCTCTCTCTCTGAAGGATTAGATGCTCGTGAATACAGAAGGAACGGACGGTTCCAATTGGATGTGTAGATCAGCGCAGTATAAAGGAGTGTAGACACCACGTGGACACGATTACGTACTAAATTGTTGTTATTATTAATAATATTATTATTATTATTATTATTATTATTATTATTATTATTATTATTATTATTATTATTATTATTATTGTTATTATTATTATTATTATTATTATTATTATTATTATTATTATTATTATTATTATTATTATTATTATTATTATCATTATTATTATTATCATTATTATTATTATTACTATATTATTATTATTATTATTATTATTATTATTATTATTATTATTATTATTATTATTATTATTATTATTTATTATTATTATTATTATTATTATTATTATTATTATTATTATTATTATTATTTTTTTGCCTTCCGACAACATAGCGTAGATGCCGTTCCTATATAAACCGAATATCCTTCCGTATATCAGTAGTATCCCTCATACGCTTCTCTGCCAGACGTTTCCCAATTTCCGCATCATTTCATTTTAGCTACGGGTATAGTATATCCTATTCCTCATCAACGTTCCATCCCCAGGTCATTGATCGCGTATATTCTGCTGCTGCTTCTGGCCGCGTGCACGAGTACTAATATTACGGGGGACCACAGCAAATAGGACCTACTACGCATAAACACCTATATATATATTTAACAAATTATGTGAAAAGAGATGGCCAAAGGGGTTTTCACTGAGAATAACAGGGATCTCCGCGTGGACGTCGTCATCGAGGCGGGACGACTCCGAGATGCTACGGGATCAGAGATACTCCTCGACGTCGCGTATGCGGACCCACGAGCGGGGATCCATATGCGGGGCAGGCAGCGCTGACCGAGACGGATCAGCTGCCTCCACTTCTGAGGAACGCAAGCGCAGTCACTACGCTCGTCCGGCACAGGTGTCCTTCGACGAGCGCAGCTACACAAACTCGCCACCCTCGTGGTGGCAAGGGCGCCTCGGGAAGGAAGGTAGCGATCTAATTGATCAGTTGACGGCAAGTATTTTCGGAGGGACGGACGGACCGTCCCTGGCACAGAAAGACGTCTGCAAAGAACGCCTCTTCCAGATCATCTCGGTGACCACCCAGGTCGCGATTTCACGCCGAGCACATAGGTATAAACTTGCCCTGAGGGACCGCCAGGCCTGTAGTGGAAGGGAGGAGGAGCGGAGGAATGCGACCAATGACATGGGGATGGAACGCTGACGAGGAATAAAATATACTATACCGGTAGCTAAAATGAAATGATGCTGGGAATGGAAATTGGGAAATGGCTTGCAGAGAAGCGCATGAGGAATACTACTGATTTACTGACTGAAGGATATTCGGTTCATGTAGGAACGGCATCTACGCAATATTGTCGGAAGGCAAGCGTAAAATAATAATCACCACTATTCCGGAGGACCACAGTGAATAGGACCTACGGCACACAAAAAAACCTATATACTTCCCTATTTTTACTAACAATATTTGGTCTATTTACTATCATGATCCTCCGTAAATAGAGGGACAGTCCCGTTTAGAAAACGGAAGTGTGACAGAAAGACTAACATAACATTCACCTATTTTACTAACAATATTTAAATTTGGTCCTATGTACTACAGTAAGCGCCCCGTAATACTACCTACAGAACCCGACAGCACATACCTGTATGTACAGAGAGGACATCACATACATGCTAACTTTTTTTCAATCATCACAACAACGAGTGTTTTGTTTCCGCCGCATGTTTTGGATTTGGGATCATTGTGTTATGATACTGCTGTCGAGGCGCCGCCGCGGATAGCAGATTCCGCTTCTCGACTGCACTCGATCTTTTCTTTTCTTTTTTGTCGTTTTCCTGGACTTCGGGAGATGGTTTTTTTCTGTGCGGTGTGTTTCTGGTTTGTTTTCTTTTTTGGGGGGCTGGGTTGGGCATGTATGTGCTTTTGCGTATTTTGTCCTGCTTACCCGCCCCGCTCAGTGTCGGGGCTGGTCAAGGTAACCGGCCCCTCATTTGTGACCCAGGACGCGTTTTCAGAGTTGTGGGCTGGGTTTAGGTGGTTCTTGCCGTCTTGCGTGTTATTTTTCTTCTCGTTTTGGTATTCACTTTTCGCTTTTCCACATGCATCTTCCTCGCTTCCCCCCCCGTGCGGGTGACATGGCGATGGTTTTCGTTGACGTTTTCTTCCTGGCCCTTAACCCCTTTATAGTACCGCAGTCCCGATTTGGGGACAAACCATCCCAAATCCAGGTGATTTGTCCCCGAAACGGGACTGCGGTACTAAAAGGTCTTCCTTTCAGTTTTTTACGTATTTCGCCGGCTTCGTTGCCTTTGCCGTTCAGAGATGTGGGAGCGGGTTTTGAGGAGCCGCATCTTCGACTCATATGACATGTATGTGTTGGTTACTCATATGACATGTATGTGCTAGTTCGTAGAATCGGGGTTTCCATGAATTTCCCATAATTCTGCATAATATAATCTATATACGGCTCATCGGAGTGGGCTAGTGTTATGATGCTGTTTTGTATGAGGTTGAAAGCCCGGTAATTACCCCAGGGGTTCAGGCACTGGGGATGTATTTGTAGTACTTGGAAGGCGTATCTTAGGTGGAAAACCAGAGGTTTTCCAGAGACGCACTAACTTGGTCTCAGTCTCCGCGTGCACGAAAGGAATAAAACTGCTCTTGTTCTTCTATCTCTAAGCAAAGCAACACACGTACGTGAGTACCAACGAGTACCGCGACTTAATAGGCAGACCTACGGTCCAGGGAAAAAAGTGTCCCGCATGCTTGGGTGTCATAGGGCGTCGGGCAAATGCAACACATAACATGTATACATACATTCATCATGTGGGCCTTTTGTGACACCACGGGTTTCCAGCTGCAATGCACAACTACCGATAGCTACGTATTTGTTTGCGGACAGATGCAGAGGGCTTGGTGGGGGCCACTGAGCGAGGTTTCACTTCACTACTGTTCATGATTTCGATGGGTTGTGAAAATTGTTGTAGGCGTTTTTTGTGAAGGGGGGCACACCTAACCCCCCCCCCTATATGGAGTACAGCACCCGGTTTGGTGACACATGACAAGCACACACGGCTATTATAATACAAAGTATCTTGGTGATGACCTCGTGGCTGATATCTCGACCCAGCGGCGCCCCATCTTGAATTAGTCACGTGTGATGCCTCGAGGGCGGCGAGGAGTGATTTTGAGCGCCAAAATGGCGTGTTTGGATAGCTGATAGAGAGGGATACATTTTAGTTCTTTAAAAAAAGCTTCCACATACATACGAAGGGAACATGTCAGTTATTATAGGAGACAGCACTGACATGACTTGACTGACGACACCACACTAATGTGGACATTAGCATGGGACACTCGGCCCTACACCCTTGACGGCGCACGTTTTGTGTTGCTTGACATATATATATATATATATATATATATATATATGTCTCCTGACTCCTCTGGTGACTCTGACTCCTGACCCTGACATATTTTCCCAAAGGGAAAAACGGAGTCCGAAACCAACCGTCGCTTCTTCTGTGATTCTGAATATTAGCCAAATATGCAATAATAAACCCCATACTACTACTGCTGTGATTGGTTGGTGCAGGTTGCGGTTGCAGGTGTACCGGTATCAGTATACCGCCGTAGAATTCCATATGTAATTATACCGTGAAATGTGAGAAGAAGTGAAATAGTTATACCGCGAAAAAAATCGAGAAAAACTGACAAAAAAAAAAAACGCCCACCTCCACCACCAGACTTGGGGTGACGCGCCAAGTTGACCTCTCAGCTCTCAGCTCCTGATCACCACAAGCCCACTAGCGCATTGCTACTCGTGTGAAGTTCTGAGTCAACTTATTTTTCGACTATCTTCACGTCAAACCAATACCCGGAGCCAGCTTACGCACCACTACCAGCACCACCAGGAGGAGCGTAGCCTAGTCCGGCCGCGCAGCAGTAGTTGCGACACCTTTCTCGTTCTGTTTCTTTCGAAGGAACCTAGAGCTAGCTAGACAAGGGGAGCCCATCAACGCTACTGGCCAGGAACAGCTGCAGTAGTACTCTGCTGTAGTACTCGTTGCTCTCTTTTTTCCCGCGGCAAGATGAGGTCTGCGGTGGCAACAATCGCGGCTCTTCTCTGGTCCGTCTCGGCGAGCGCCTTCGTTATCCCCGCCGGCCGACCGAACGTAGTTCGCCAGACCGGCCCGAGCGCGGCGAAGCGAGCAACCGTGGCTCGAAGTGGCCTTGCGATGTCTTCTGTCGCATCCCCCCCGACCCTGACCCCAGCAGCCGCTCAGGGGAAGCCGAACGTGCAGGTGAGATATTTGGAAAGCCAGGGGCGGTCAAGTCCGATCCCCAGAGAGGGAGAGAGAGCGTGCATCCTGCCAGTCTCGACGCTGTCCTCGTGTGCTTTGCGTGTGGTAAGCGTGGCCGATTATTGGCGCAAAAATGTCATCTCATTCACGTATGTGTGTGCATCGCGTCCGTTCCTTGTTGTACCAAAATCTAAAAAAGCTTCTGTGTTGGTAAATGCGGATGCCGGCATATCTGGGTAGTACTCTAAAATCAAGTCAAACCACTTCGGTAGGATTATTATTATTTATAGTATTTTTCGATGCACGAGGAGAAACAGAAAGGACGGAGACATGCTGACTTTGTGTGGCAATGAAATGGTATATGCTACTCGTAGCGAAAAACTCGCGCACGTGAACGATAAAGCAGCTCTCAGTCGATGCAAGGCGCTGCTGCGAGTTGTTGCGCACGTCCATCTTCCCTCTTCAAGTGATGTGACGTAGCAAGTTTTACGTGTTCGTTGTCTCGTGTAGATCCCAACTACTGCGCATGCGCCCACGTGCCATGTGCCAGCAGCACCAAGCACACAGGCAACTCAAATACGAAAGTACAACAAATCGAAACGGCCCGTTTTGTGTTCTTTCGATTTTATCTGGCTAATTGTATGCCAGTGTTCATTGTGGAAGTTTGATCCTGGCCATATTGATGCCTCGCCCTTTTGTGTTGCGCAGGAGTGCTGACACAGCCGCACGCCGGACTGCTACACGTACACACAACAGCGGCAGCAGTGCAGCAGTACCCTTTGCCTTGAATTGTTTGGCCTTGCTGGGTGGAGGCGGTGTTGATACAGCGGCGTCGGCGATCGTACGCTCGTGTGCGCCCTTTACCCGGCATTGGTTTCCGGTCCGCTTTTTTTTTTTGGCGACATCGCTTAGCCAACTAACATGGCGGCTAAACAGTAAAGTCAGAGAGGTTCCTTGCTAGCCTCGGTCAAGCTTACTACTCGTAAACATGCCAGATAAAGTACCGACAAGATGGAAATATATCGAGGTCAAAACCGCTAAATATACCGGATAAAGAATGGGCAATGTGATAAAAGTACTGACATCCAAAAAGAAACTTCTTTTGAAGTTTACAAGTGTCACCCCCTCTCATCTTTCCACCGCACACCGTACCCACGGGTTGGAATGCTTCCTCTGTTGTAATGCTGTTGTATTGATAGTACACGTACGTGCACGATGTGGGCACGCGAAAGTATTGGTGGCAAACGTTGATCGGCACGCGCCTCCCTGGTCTAAATGAGCTGTAAACCGTTCAAATACTCGTGGTGGGCGAGAGACGGGAGGGGTTGGAACGTTTGCAACGTGGTGCTCATGCTTTATTCCGAAACAGCAGCAGCAGCAGCAGCAGCAGCACTATAATGGCACGAGCAGTCCACAGGAACAGCTGTTTCGCGCTCGTCGTCGTTCGCGCCACACCCACTCTTGCGTGGAGCGTAATGAGCAGTGGTCCCTGCATAGCCCGTTTGCCTCCATGTATTAATTGCCTGTGGGATCGCTTGGCACACAGATGAGATTCTCTACGATTAATAATATTAATATTAATAGTAGTGTGGCCGTGTGGGGAGTATAGTGCCGGTCGCCGCTACGTGTCATACCGGTATTGTCGGCTGGCTCATACCGGCAATATAGAGGGACCACTTACAGTGTACGTACCCTTGGTGAAAAAAGTACCCGGTAACATAGCTCGAGCGAAGCTTGCGGTTTGGTGATGGATGAAAGCTCGTGGGTTGTAACGAGTAGAACAGACAGCAGTCCCAAGGGCACTTTCGTACGTACGTTCCCACGTGCGCGGGCACTTACACCATCACTCCTACAACATGCGTACCTTGCACCAGGTACACACGACTACGAGTATTATTGCGTATGGGGGATCACGCTTTCGAGACTTGAAAACATGCCTTCTTAGTAAACTAAATACGTCCGAAAATATAATTGCCGTTTGTACATGATTATGAAGGTCAAGCGGCCCTTACCATTATGCCCTGAGCGGTACTGGTTGTTCTTGGTTTCGGAATAACCACAGCCGTCTACTGGTACGTACCGCCTTCCGGATACCTGGAACAACTATTAATAGCTGGTACCAGGGAATATATATACTATTCGCAAAGTCAGCTTACAGCTTGCTGAAGATTTTCCCGCCGCTCTCCCTGTAAAAAGAAGCTTTGGTATTTTTTTAGAGGAGTATACGATCGTACAACGTAGCGAACCTCTTCCCCGGTGGCTTGGTGGGTGTGGTCCTTTTGCCTACTACTGTAAGATAAATTTCGTGGGTTAAAGTCTCACCGAGTGCGTACTCGTAATTACTTTTTCTCGCACAAAAATTGACACGCGGAAAGCGCGAGAGCGTGAGTCAGCAACTTTCGATGAAAATCGACGAGCAGTGGGAATGCTGTACCCTTCGCTCGACAAAAAACGATGGCACGTACCGGGGGGGAAAAGGAATGACACCTGTGACCACGGCTTCCACAAGATCGCTGAGGGTGAAACCTGCAAAAGCTGGGAAGTAAAAAAGTGATGATTACAAAAAATTCAAATACCAGGTACTATTAATAGTAGTGGTCAACACGTCTACTATAAAAAGTAGTAATTGCTGTACGTAACATTCTACAGTTAGTTTGGCTTTTAATTCGGTGCCACTATTGCTATGTAGTAGTACTAACTGTACCTGTCGTTCCCCCCTCGTTATAGCTGGTACCTGTTGATCGTATAGAAAACACGCCAACGACTAGAAGCATGATATCAACGTGCCCTGGGAGGGCTCCGGGGCCGGGTGCAGACAGTTACATTTATTTGTTTGCATCCATATGGGGGCGCGAGGGCTCACACGAAACCCGGTTTGCAATTATAGTTGATGTTGTCACCATCTTGTGCCCCCCGAAAACGACAATCTGCTGCAGGGTGTGCTTGTTGGACGGAAGTTTTAATTGCCATTGTATTTTTTTGTTTTCGCTTCTTGACCTTGTTCGTGTTCCTCCCACCCCAGAGCCTCGGATCGCACGACGAATACTTGGCGGCGATGGCGCAGCACGAGGACAAGCTGGTGGTCGTGAAGTTCTTCGACCAGTTCTGCCGAGCGTGCGATGAGATCCGACCCCGATTCGAAGAGCTCTCGCGATCTCGGCCGTCTGAGGATGCCGCGTTCTTCGAGCTGGAGGTGAGATCGGAGATCCAAGAACAGACGTATTATACGTGTACATGTAGATGAGACAAGCGTATATCTATGATCAAACAGGCGTGAGGTTGTAGATGAGACAGGAGTCAGGTCGAATATAGTATTTCGTTACGAACACACGTCTTGAATTCACCACGTACCAGGTACCTGCTGAGGTACGGAGTAACGCTTGCCTGACAAGCCAGTAGTTCACCCAAGTCTTGCAAAGCCGTTTTGTTCAATGATGTCGGATTACGGCCGAAAAGTTGATTCTTACGCGTAATACGGCAAAATGAGAAAATTGCGTACTTACGTGTAATTACGGCAAAAGCAGGGGACGTTTAAGAAACATCCCCGCTAGGATCAGAACGCACGTCCAAAATTGTGCAGACCTTTATTTTATATATTTTTTTTCGCAATTTATGTGAATTTATAACCTATTATTTAGGTTCGTGCTGTAGCGCCGTGGCACTGCTGCTGTAAGCTGTAAGCCTCCGTCAGTCCGTCAGCATGACACCAACAACGGAGGCCACCCTGCTTGCGGCTTGTAGTTTGTAGTCGTGAGTCGTGAATAACATAGGTTGAATTTATCCATAGGTTGAATTTAATTTATCGAGAAATACACTACCGCAAGCTCAAAGTCCAAATGTGGCTGCTGGGCAAAGGAAAAATGGGGGGGTTTCCCAGAGATTTTTACGCTTTTTGTTCATAGGGGACTGGAGGCGTAGCGTAATTTCGCCGGCCCAGTCCTTCTACGTACCGCCAAAACGGCTCGCCGTAAGGACGTAATGCCGTAATCCGACATCATTGGTTTTGTTTGTGAGCGAGCACCGCTCGTGAAGCTGCTGTCGCCCCCATTAACATCACTCAAACTTATCTCAGAACGAATTCTGTGAATACCCTCACTTTTGCAGAATCTGAAATGACACGACCTGACTCTTGTCCGATCTTCGTACGACTTGCCTCGTCTGATTTACATGTATGTATGATACCACCTGACTCTCACCTGACTTACAGAAACGTGCTGATGTAGAACGTATCGGTAGCCTCCAACTCTGAAACTGCCCGGACTTCCGTTTGCCCCCACGTTTGTTCTTTGCCATTTCAGTTCTCTACGTCGAAGGACCTTTGCAAGCAACTGGGCATCAAGCGGCTACCCACCGTGCAGATGTACGACGGCAGCAACGGCAGGTGTGTGTTGTGTTGTGTTATGTTTGTTACATGTGTGTTCCCTTGGCAGTAAACCGTTATTTCCATCCATAAGACACCCAGGACGCCCGGTCTACGCGCTATTCTTATGCAGGTACTGACTGGTCTACTGACTCTAGTTCTCACCAGAAGTAGTTAGACTTTAGACTATTCTTAATTTTCCTCAACCTCTTCCCTCCACTCGCTATTCAAGGCCTGGTGGTATTGTGTAGGCACGCATGCTTGACATAAAATCACTTCTTCGTCGCACGTTCGTGTGTCAACATCGCATTTTTTTTATTCGCATCAAGGCTGTAGTTTAAACACCAAAAGGCTCGCGAACTATGTAACAATACGTATGATAGCTGGCTTTTGGGGTATTTTTCCTCTTTTCTACTCACCTGTAAATGTCACGTTTCGTCAAGTCTCCAACGTCGTTGATTGGTGCGGCGGGACAAAGATAGCGACCATTCGTATCGCACATAAAACCAACCGCGGGGCCGTACGAAAACCGTCTCGCCCCTACCGGAATGTGTTTTAGGCGTTCACCGTCTTTTCGTTTCCTTCACAGGCAGGTGTTGAAAAAAAATATTTTTTTTATTGTCGGTTGTACTAACCTTTACCGCTTTTGTGCGTGGATGGTTTTTCTTGTGTTTTTCTCCCCCGACTCAGGGTGTCCGACCTCCCGGCGGGACCTAGCCGATTTTCCCAGGTCGAGGAACGTTTCGAGGAACTGTCCTCGGCGAAGGCGAGCGAGAAGGCCACCGCAGAGTAGAAACCCCGGGGGGCGGGGATTTTGTAGGGTTATGATCAGAGATGCTACAGAGGAAACCGGTCTTACTGGGCCTCTTCTGGCCGCATTATGCTGGTTTTAGTGTAGGGGAGCGGGTGAACCCGCGGTCTCCCGTGTAATTCGTACGAGTACCTACGAGTAGCATCTTTGGTTTCGGTAGCACCTTTGACAGATTTTCGGGGTGGTCGACTTGAAGAACGGCCCTCCCTAGAAGAAGTGATGGCTTGAGCTGAGAGGACTTTCGTTGCGGCTCTTGAAGCGAACGGAGTGTGTTTAGTAGCAGCAAAAACAGGGCTGGCAAAGATAGCGTACACGTGGTGCTTTTTTTGCAGTCAGGTTTTAGAGGCGGGTTGGGAGGGATTTTGCTGGCGGCGGAGGCGGCAATTTTGCCCCCGCTTCCAGTCTTTTGGTGGCGTGTTGTGCGTCTTGCGTAGGTGGGGGAAGGGATGCGACGAGGCGTTCTGGAGAGATATGGGGTTAGGCTTGGAGGGGGGGCACAGCAAAGGTGTTTGTGACGAAAGTTTATGGCCATCGTGTGGTCACTAAGAACCAGAAACGAGGTGATGGGGGGTGGGTGTAGTCTTAGGGTGGAGGGAAAATGTGGGGATCGGAAGGGATGTGATGATGGTGACGACTATTGAGGCAGTAACGTCGGTGTCTTTTTTGTTTTATGGGCCTTTTCGTTGATTGGTCTGGCTTTGGGGAAGGAGTGAGGGAGGGGGGGGCTGGTTGGGGTTTGTCGGGGGGGGGGGGGGGGGGGGGGGGGGGGGGGGGGGGGGGGGGGGGTGAAAACAGCGACGCAAGCGTCTGAATTTGGCAACAACGGCAAAACGCGTCTGTTCTATGCTGTTCTTTTTTCATCAGTATAGCTGATCGGTGGGCGAGAGATGAAAGGTACGCTTTTTTCAACAGGTGTCCGAGTGAGAGCCTGCCTGCCTTCTTGCGACCCTCAAGCGGCGGCCCTTCTGTACACAGCGAAATTCGGCGGCTCTTCTGCCTGTGTTGCCTCATTGCCTGTTTGCCTTGTTCGTTGCTGTTAGTGGGGTCTGGAGCAAAGTGCGAACAACGGTGATACGCCGCGTGACGTTACGCTGCATTTTTTTTTCTTGTTGATGAATACGAGGACTAAATGGGGAGAACGTTTTCTGGTGTTTTTTTATTAATTAAATGTTTTATTTTCATCATCATATATACATACTTTGTATATTTTCCGTTTCGCTCTGCGTGACGCGAGATGAGGGAGGGGTGTCTTTCAGATATAAACGCCACCCCTATGTCTACCGCAGACGAAAGCGCCAGCCAGCCAGCCACTATAATTGCCACTGCTGTTTCATGGAAAACTTGCACACATTGGACAGATGGCGATCTTGAGTACATGTTAACAGCAGTATATCCTGCGATGTAGTCGCCGGTATATGTGAGATGTTGCGCAATGAATAAAGGTATACCTCACTCCGAAAATGAAAATACATAACAGAGGAACCAGGTATATATTGTGCAGGGCCTGTGTAGCAATACAGATATCACCTGGCAGCAACGAATGTGATCTACTCAAAAGACAGATCTTGCAGTTCATACGTACTGACTACCAACTTGAAATGCCCGTGGTACAAATCAAGAATCGATCTGCCCGTTGCCTTGTCCCCTCAAGAATTGCCACCATTTTTTTGGAACATGCTACTTTGGATCATTGTTTTTGGAACATGCTACTTGGAATTAGTGTGGAATACGTTTTTTTTTTTTTATGGCATGGTTAAAACCCTAATAGGACCGCAGTCCCGTTTAGGGGACAAAACTACTTGGAGTTTTGAGTGGCTAGTCCTCTAACCGAGACTGCACTCCCAAAAGGGTTTTAGGGCCTACTGCTGTCGATCATGAAAAATGTAGATGGATCCCATGTACCTGTCGCGTGTCTGCACCATCTCTCGGGTGCTCTGTGTGCTGTGCGTACATTGCAAATAAATGCATCTTCACGCAGGTTGTGGAAGGGATGGGTAGAACTAAAAAAAAAAAACCGTTTGATGTTTTTCGGTTCTGTTTGGCCCAGCCATGTATGCCTACACACGTTGCCGCATCTACTGTTGTAGCTCGACCGACTGGCGCTTCGCGGTCGCGCGCCTCATTGTAATATTATTTGATAGTAAGCTTCTTGGCATTTTATTTTCATGCGTTTCGTGTCCCCGAATTCAGAAAATAAATAATTACCCCTATTTCCAGTACGTGTATTTTTCAAGGTACCACGTATTCATTACTCGTATATACGTACGTACGAAGTATGAGTTTATTTATTCATTTGACAAGGACTGCAGAAGAGAAGGGGGAAGAGGGGAGAGGGCACTCGCTCGCATGTCATATACAATACAGCATGATCGATATCGGAAGTAACAAGCGTGAAACATGCTGTAGTGCATATTCATAGTATTCATATCAATATCATGCGCCTGCGGACTGCCTATCGAGAATCGAACCCAAAGTACTGCTGCGTGTAGAGCTGGATTATTGTGACGAGTACAGCTTTAAGTACATAGCTTACTGCATAATAATGTACAGGAGTAATTTCTTTGTGCCGTGTTATTGTGACAGCAGAACTTGTACCTATCTAGGATTGAAGAATCGGCACGGACACTGTTTGTCGACGGGTACAAAGAACGGCTAAATGTGAAGAACACACACACAGTTCACAGACAACATCATGTCTGCTGGTCTCTGCGGTGTCTTCAGTCTCGAGTTCCGAACCTTGAGCAGCACAGCAGTGTACGGCGGTGGCAAATGTCTGCGATTTTTCTGCTCATGATGAGCTAACGAGTATATTTCGGGGTTCTGCGTTCTCCGGTTTGTTTTGTCTTTTTATTGTTGCACATTCTGGCCCAGCAAAAACGCCCAGCACACCGCACAGCTCTGCAGCAGCATGCGGCAGGAGCAGCCACACAGCTCTGCAGCAACAGCGCATATATATATAGTACTGCCATACAATCCGAACGTTCAACCCAAGTATACCCCGCCTCTCGGTTGCACACAGACATGAACGGGGATAAGAAATCCCCAGCAAGCGGTCAGAGAGCTGATGACTCTCTGTTCGCCAATGAAAAACATGTCGGTTGAGATAAACGACAGACTGAGAAGAGATCTGTGTACCGTTAAATATTAGAAATCCCCAACAAGCAGTTCCGCAACGACAATCCGATGTATTTTCAACAGCGGGGTCATTATTATAGTACCGAAAATATGTGATGAGAATCGCAAAATGAAGAAAACATTACACAATGAAGAGGCACACAAACATGAACGGGGATAAGAGACCCACAACAAGCGGTCAGAGAGCTGACGACGCTCTGTTGACCAGTAAAAAACATGTCATCGGTTGTTTACTACAAGGTATTAAACGACAGATTGACAAGAGATCGCTGTACCGCGAAATATTAGAGATCCCTCAAGGAATGTTCTTCTCATGTTGGAACAGCAGTAATATGGTATTATTATACTCGTTCCTGCTCTGGTGCCCTGAAGGCATACCAGGTATGCTCTTGTGCATTTGACGCTCTATCTATACTCGTCTCTGCTCTGTCGCCCTGAAGGCACATGCTTCTCTTATGCACTTGACGTATTTCAACAGCGGGGTTATTAGAGTTGATACAACAGTATACTTACTCGTTCCTGCTCTGTCCCCTTGAAGGCATATATATATGCTCTTCTTGTGCACTTGACGCTCTGCCATCGCTCGTTATATAACAGATCCCCAACGAGCGTTTTGGTAAAACAGTATGATATCTAAGAGCGATAGCATGCTCTTATGCACTTGTTGTTGCTGCTGCTGTTCTTCGGGGCGATCGTCGCAGGCGCTTAGCGGACCCACTTGGTCCTGCTGCTGCTGTTGCAGACATGACTGCTGGCTGTTGTTGCCGTTGCGGCTGCTGCTACTCCCTGGTGTCATATCACTCTCCCTTTGCGCTTCACCTCCTCATATATCACCTCATCACCTTGCACCTTCAATAAATATATATGGTCTCCTTGTGGTCCTGCGTGTCTGCTGGAGCTGCTGTTGCCGTTGCGACTGCTGCTGCTCCCTGGTGCCATCGCTCTCCCTTTGCACCTTTACCTCCTCATATATCACCTCATCACCTTGCACTTTTACCTCACTTATCACCTCATCACGTTGCACCTTCAACGTATGCTCTTCTTGTGTACTTGATGTGATATCATATTTGGTATATGGTACCTGGTACAATGGTACTACGGTTTGATATACTATACGCTGTACGGAAAAAAAAACGCGGTATGGGATATGGGATATTTTGGTGGTATGGTATAAGGGAAAAACACCGTATGTGGTATGGTATGTTGGCGGTATAGTCCGAGAAAAACACAGTAAGTATGTGGTATGGTACGTTGGCGGTATGGTACGATGGTACGGTGTCCTGAATATATTATATAGCTAAATTTGCCTGGTAGTACGGTATGTTTCAGTATATAAGGTCCGTAAGGGTCGAATACGTCGTACGAATATCACCTGTAACAACCTCATATATTGTTATTATGCTTGCCATCCGACAATGTGTGGTGTTGTTCCAAAAAAGACTGAGGAACAGAAAGTGAAGAACTCTCCAGAACAAAAGCGCAGCAGTATCATACGACAAATCAAAACCGATGTGACGCACATGAAGACTACTGCAACCAACATCCCTCCATCTCGCCCACGACAAAACGACCACTCCCCTCCTTAAGCACTCCCTAAGAAACATCTACCAAAAACCCGCTGTCCGTAAAAATGGTCAGTTTATAACTGCTACGCGCATGTTTCGGCGCGCAGAAGGCCATGCGGTGTTCCTGGTCTACACTGCTATCGGCAGTACCTAGGAGAGAGTCGCTGCCGTTTTCCTCTCTCTTTAGCTCTTCCACCTTCTCCAACCCCTCCCATATATCGACCATTGGAAAGTGTTCGAAAATACAAGCCATGCGGACAGACAGAGACAGACAGACAGACAGACAGACACACAAGTTTGCAACTACCGCAGCTGAGATTCAGTTTTACAAACTGAGAATTTCGAGTGCACAAGGATCACGGACGGACTCAGGCCGTGGACCACAACGAACAGTTGATTGTGTGCTTCGCATCATCAGACGATCAGACGGTTGTCATCCGTACGAGTATGTCAAGACCGACCGTACTTCATCAATACTGCGGCAATGTCCGCGCTGATTCTTCATCCCAGGGACCTTATTATGTACGATACGCCACCCACCCCCACAGCCAACGACCACACAACAATTAATTACTTGTAACTGTTCAGTACGTGTATAGTTGTATCCAAGTTCATTATTATTTAGTGTTAAGCAATCATTGTCATCGTTACCTGGTACTATTTTATTATTGCTTTTAATTGGTGTCTGACAATTTGCACCATGAACTTCAACGTTGACAACCGTGAATGGACTTCAACTCTATTAATAGTAACTCGTAAACGTTGCCCGAAAGAAGAAACTCAAGGGAAACCAGTGCACAAAGGGAACATACGCACGAAGTCTGAACATTAGTACTATTGTACTGCTGTTGTAGGCTCTACACTTGACACCGTCATCGTAGATTACGAACTTAATATACCGCGACGTGAAAAGCCCTGATTTTTAATAGAAGAAAAACACCACGCACGTACGTACGTGCGTACTACGTAGGTAGGCGCGTTGATTATGCTGTTGCTAAAATTGCGGTAAGTTCCTCGCCCAACCGCGTCCAACCTCAAGACTTAAAAATAACAAGCAGAACACTGGGGAACAGTACGCCAATACCGTTAATTGGCGCTGCACACTTTGTTGTCATTCAAGAAAAAATCACCACAAGCTTAAGATTGTGCAAAACCAAGATCAACCAGGTCGGGAGGTTTCACAGCCGACGTATCCTTAATATACTAAATACCGGTATACGCTAACTAACGTGGTGTATTCATTATGTATGGTAAACTTGTAAATGGTACGTACGGTCTCAGGTTCGACTTGCGGGCTAACGGCAGTTTCTCCTTGTTGTGTGCGTAGCGTGGACATACGCCAGAAATCTGGATGCAGACTTGACAAGCCCGACTAGCGATAAATGAGTGATAATATGAGGGCTGCGTTTTGCCATACGTCGGACACTCTCGAGTCAACATTAATTATTACCAGTAACCATGATCCGATCGTCGACGAAGGATTGTACAAGGATGAGATCTTGAGAGTTCTGATGTCATATGTATACTGGTATGTGTGTACGATGAGAAGAGACGAATATACTGTATCTAAGACGTACTATAGATGAAACGGTGATCCTCCCCGTGATGTATTGACAAGGGTATACCTCTACATATATAAAAGTTAGACGAGATATGTCACCCACATCGCCCCCCATAATTTGAGCGCCTAACACCAGTCAGTCTGGAGAACCCAATATGGCGTTCCAACATTTTTGAACAGATCCCCGTGTACAGAGTCTCTTACCAATTAAAACCGTTGTGCGGCGGCAGTATTAACAATTGAGGTATACAATTTGTACTTGTCAACCAACTACGTGATAATCATGTCACCCCTCAAGTAATGAAAACCACGGGCTCGGTTGAGTATCATAGGGTTTTAACCAGATGTGTCAGTCCCATTTTTATTCGATTTGTCAACTCTTAAGTATTTCATTGTAGAGAGGGCAAGGGTTGCCCTGCTGTTCCCTAGGTGTTACCATATAATAAAAGGTTGGACGGAGGTACGGAAATTCTCTCGCGACGTAGATACTTACTACTACGTGGAATACTTACTTGTTTGAATATGCTGCTGTTGCCGCTATTTCGAAGCAAAAAAAATGTCAACTCTGAAATATTTAATTACAACAGGGATGAACATTAGACACTGATCTTTCCTGTATAATGTAGGATTCACATACACAACGTCCTGCCGTCGACGCCAATGTGAGAGAACCGTCTCAGGTTCGGCCAAGGCGTTCTTCCTTGTGTACCTAGCGTGGATAAACGCCAGGGATCTGGATGCAGGTTTGACTAAAAGCCCGACGAACGATATAATGTGTGCC
Organism: Macrocystis pyrifera; assembly: GCA_031763025.1. NCBI lineage: Eukaryota > Phaeophyceae > Laminariales > Laminariaceae > Macrocystis > Macrocystis pyrifera. The sequence continues at coordinate 14,672,222 of JASSKH010000004.1, read as the reverse complement.
AAGGTGAGGGACTCATCTTGTCATACATCGGATAGTCTCGGGTCAACATTGCCAACCAGGATCCGCCCGTCGACGAAGGATCGTACCGAGATCTTGCCGACGGGATGTTGGGAAATCTGATGTCACAGCAGTTGGGCGGTAAAAGGGAGAAACGAATATCTTACGCATGACGTAGATGAAATGGTGATCCTCCACGTGAGATCGTTACAAGGATCTCTCTCTACACACATGTACTGCTGTAGGTTAGACGAGAAAAAATGATTTTTTAAACGCATGGAATATAGTCTGCGTATAGAGAGACCCCGGCTGCACTGGGGGGAAAAAAACACTTGAAAATATATATACATATATAGCATGGTATTATCGGGGCTAGCTGCTGCTGCTGCTGCTGCCACCGTCCGTCGCCGCCACCACCGCCGCCTTTACATCGTCCAACAGGCACTACGTGTACGGAGGGGGTATAAAAAAACACGCATATCATGTCGGTAGCCGACGACCTGGGTCTGCTCCTCTACTTCGACAGTGATGGGGGTACGGTTGCGCGCCTCTTACTCTACTCTGCGCACGGTTCTTGATTTTTTAGCGTACATCTTGGCACGAATGGCTATTTACTATTAATAGCTCCCTAAAAACGAGTACGTACGTCCGTACGTATCTCTATACGTACGTACGAGTGCTCCAATCCACGAAAAACACACGTCACACACAGATAGTCGGTCAGAAACAATAGTCGACGATTGGTATCTGGTACGTACCAGGGACCACTCTGCCCGAAAATGTATGGACCGAACTAGTAATCATGTCAGTACCCAAGCGGTCCTCACAGATCCGAGCAGAGTGGACTATATGATGCTTGCTGCAGTGCACTGCCCCTACATATACCCCCTCGCTAAAACGTATAAACAAAAAAAAACACCTTCGCTCCGACTTGAATCGACTCGCCTCTATTCGATTCGATTCGATTCATGCCGTTTCGGTCGAATTGATTCGATTCACTGGATTCGAGTCGGTTCGATTCACTTCAAATCGATTCACTTTGTGCCGCATCGACTCGTTTCGATTCGATTCGACTGTAGTAGATTCGATTCAAGACAAGAGTGCGTCGCGTCCATGAAGTAAAGACAAACAAAAACCTGACACGAATAATGAAAAAAAGAAAAAAAAAAGCCAAAAAAAACTACAAAATCCACGATAAACGAAACAAGCGATCAATGCAACAACAAATACCGACCGACCGACCGACAAACCAAAAGAAAGAAAGAAAGAAACTCAAGGACGCCAGCTACAAGAAAAACCGTCCACCGCTTGTATTCCCGAGTACCAAAAAAGGCAACCCTACGGCAAGGTCGCCCGCAAAGCGTTGCCCGTAAGTTTGTAATTACTAACCTAAAACACGCGGAGGGGGGGGGGGGGGGGGGGGGGGGGGGGGGGGGGAGAGAAAAAGAGAGATATAAGGATGTGAAAAAATATGGTATGCTCCTCTTCTGGTCGACAGGCCCCGTCCAAGAGAGAGCTCAACACTAGCAAGGATCAGACGGGCCACGGCGCCTATAGCTACGTAGGCAGAACGAAGATCTTAAATAAATCGAATAGCGCAGCTCTCACCAAGAAGCAAAACAACAAAAAACAAATGTACTGGTAGATATCAGCCTCTGAGCAGGTTACTCCTAAAAAAGACAGGTATCGGGCAACCACTACAACTCTGTTCGTATGTACGTGTTCGCCTCTTCTCCAAAGCGGAAGTCATGAACAAAGTATTCGTACAGGAACCGATTTAGGAGCCTCTCAGGCGAAAGATTTTCTGGGTGGTCAATGCCACCTTCTTCCCCTCCATCCCTCAACAACGTGAGACCAGAGCGAAACCATAATTCGCAACCCCACTCTAAGATGATAGCTGCTCGCTGTAACCGCAGTGTACCCCACCGCACCGCACTGCACCGCTCTGCACCGCACCACCGCACTGCACTGCACTGCACCCCACCATGACTCTACATCAACAACACATGGAGGGCAGCAAGCAGAGACTCACGAAAAAACACACACTCAAACATTGACCCACAAACCACCCACAAGCTGCACCCGCCCACACCTCCGCGCAAGCGCCAAGCCCCAACCCCATCCAAGCTCATTTACAAGACGAGCACCTGGCGTTGGTAACCAAGCAAGCGTGTGTCTGCCGTGTGCCTTGTCTGTCGGCCACCATAAAAGCCAAATCTCGTGCGCTCTCTCGCCCGACCGGCCATCATCAAAACGAAACCTGATCTTCTCTCGCCCTCCCTCTCGCCCTTTTTCTCTCGCCACTCGTAGCTCGCTCGGATGCACACGTACGCACGTCCGCCTACGTCCGCCAACCCCACCTACCCACCCCCAAGCCCCCCGCACCAACTATCATCGGCCAGCCGTTCTCGTCCTAGACCCCGCTCCAGCTGGGCGGGTCCGGCCCAGCGTTCGGGCCCTGACCGTTGTGCTTCCCTCCTTCCTCCGCAATCATCCAGCTCATCAGCTCTCCCATCCTGATCGCGTGGTCCCGTTCCGCCTGCTGCTTGACCGCGGCGAAGCGGGCGTCATTCATCTGCACCTCTCGGAACCACAGCTGCCTCCGGGAGGCGCTCGCCACCTCGTCGCCAATCACTACCCCTGCCCCCGCTCCTGCTCCTCCTCCTGCTCCTCCTCCTGCTGCTACCCCCGCTGCTGCCGCTCCTGCTCCAACTGCTATACCTAGCCCCCCTGCTCCTGGTGCTCCCACTACTGCTCCTCCTCCTGCTGCTGCTGCTGCCACTCCCGCTGCTCCTGCTGCCGGCGGAGACATTGCCAATGACATTGGTGTTGGCGCCGTTTGGCTACCGCTTCGCCCGAGATTCTCCCCATCAAAGGAAGCACCCCCAGCCGCCACCGCCCCCCGCCGCCGCCGCCGCCGCCCCTCCCCCCCCGAGCCCGTTTCGGAGCGGGGCCCGCTTCGGTTGCTGGCGGTGCCAGATGCGGCTCCCGCGCGCTGCCGCCACTACCACCACCACCACCACCTCCACCACTACCACCACCACCGTTGCCGTTACCGCTGCCACCGACACCGACACGCGGCCCGCCGTTCTCGAATGCGCCGTTCGTCAACAACCGGTGGTTGCCGGCGCCGCCACTGCCGCCGCTGCCGCTGCTGCCGCTGCTGCTGCTGCTGCTGTTGCTGCCATCGACGGGAGTTCGACCGTGGCCGTGGAAGGCGACCGCTGCCCTTGACCCTGCTCCGCTATCACCGACGCCGCTGCCACCGCCGCCGCCGCTAGCGCCGGTCGGCCACACGACCGACCGTTCCATCTTCGTCGGCGGGGATCGCAAAGACGAAGCGTCTTCGCCAGCGGAAACCCCATTGGATTCTCCCCGCCCGGTATGTCGCGACTGGTACTGGGACACAAGGTCCGCGAGGCCGCGCCGGTTATTGTCCATCACGATGTGCCCCGCCGCAGCCGCAGCGGCCGCTGCCGCCGCTGCCGCCGCTGCCGCCGCAGGTCCCGGAGGGGCTCCCACAAACGGTGAGCTCGGGTCATAACCACCGCTTCCACGCTCGCTACTGCCTTGGACACCGTTCCCCGCTAAGCCCCCGGGGGTACTACCCCCGCCCCCACCCCCGCTTCCACCTCCAACCCCGACCCCGCTCCCGCTCCCACCTCCACCCCCCCATGCATCGCGTGAATAACGGTCCGTCTTGATTCCCCCCGATGCTTTGAAGGCCCTTTCGGCTTCCTTTCCCCAGCTCCCGGTATCCTCCCCGTGCCACTGCTCCAGCGTCCCCGACAGGATTTCCGGGTCGGTGAGGAGGCGGTCGTAAATCTCTGTGCAGCGCTTCCGCTTCTCGCTGTTGACCTTTCTAAGTTCCCCGGCCGTGAGGATCAGCTCAACTCCGGGGGGGAGCTCGCCGGGGGGGACCGCCGCCCCCGCCACCTTGTTGAGGGCCGGGGTTATGCAGACCGATTGGTCGTCAGGGATGGGAGGGAGGGTCTTGTCTGCGATCAGCCGTGTTTTTTCCCACAGCCGAAACACCTCCGAAGCAAGCAGCTCGTGGAGGGCTACGGCCTGGTACCCGGGCGGCCTCCAGCCGAGCAGGTTTCGGAACGCTCTGCACAAGGAGGGGGGTGGGGGGTTTGAGCGGGTGGGAGTAGGGATGGGGGGAGGGTGGGAACGGGGAGGGTGAGGGTGGGGGTGGGAGTGGAGGGGGAAGGGAGGGGCGGAGGGTGAGGGTGAGGGTCGGAGGTAGGAGGTGATGGTAAGGGTGGGAGTGTTCCCAAAAATATAATCCTCTGACCCAGCAGCACCGAGGTTTGCTACTCGCCTACGTATGTATTTGGTGGTTGATACTGCAGTCGTCACCATTCCCATCGCCTATTCGCCCATGAAATCAGAATTAAAAAAAAAAAAAATGCTGTGCTTCTCTAAAACTACAATAGAGAACACGCAGCACTAGCGTGACCCCGGTTCCAGATCAGTAGACACCTCCTGTCGTCCTACCCAGGAAGTACTCCCAAGACCAACAACCTACACATGCTATATATAGTGTGTGCAGTTTTTGCCTGCATACCTGGCGTTCAATTAGCCCCCCCGGTAGGGGATAACACTAGCGAAAAGCAAATCTACTACATGGGACAACGTATTGAGCGCCCACCTGTTGGAGGGATCTCTATTAGGAGTACGAACGGTGCTCTCCGTCTGGTCAAATGACTACTGAAAATGCAACAAAAGAGTGCGCCCTGCCCCCTCCCCCCCGGAGCATGCTCCGACTGGTAAACAATGCCTGCCCTTTCTACCCGAAGTGATACCGCAATACTTTGGAAACTACTATTGGCGGCGGCTGTCTATTGCAAAACTTGCACACATCGGACAGATAACCAATTGCTTCTCACTTCATGATCCAGATATTTCAGGACAGCTATTACCAATCGATTCTCACTTCATGATCCACATAGTTCAGGACAGATATATTCCTGATCTTGCATGTGATCTAGCTCATGCTGCCGGGTGGCAGCTTGCAGAGTCTGCATGATCCACTGCTGTCGGGGATATTTTCTGGGGTTGCATCTGTACTCTACAGATCCTGCACGACATACAAAAAAACGACAGGTTGGGGATCTAGATTATCTACATGATCTATCTGTAGATGATCTCTCCGACGTGTGGAAACTTGTGAAAGACGCTGGCTGGCTGGCCGGCTGGTTGGCTGACTGGTCCAGGAAAAAGCTCGTTCGTTTTTTTTTTCAACAATTTATCCTACTGAAGTTACATATACGAAATATATAGACAGACCGCAGTATCGGTACTCGGTGCTGCTGCTGCTGATGCCGTAAGGTTCTCCTTCTATTATGTTCTCTTCTCTGGAATTCACGCTACGCGTACACCCGGCATGAGTTTCGAGCAAGTTTCCATTGCACTCATGGCAACGGGCACTCGAAGTTTTTACGTTTTCTTCCAAAAATATTGTTTTCAAGAAAAAGCCAAAGATTTTTTTATACCACCGCAGTGGGTTAGAAGGGAAAAAAACATGTCTGATTTTTATTTATTTATTTCAAGCGGCTGCAGGCGGCGCATTTTTTTTTTGCCCCCGTTGTAACACACTGATAAAAATCAGCTCGTGCGACGATAGGCCTTCGATCTCGACATAGACTTAGCCGATCGCCAACCCGCTTGGTGTCGGGCATAGCCAACGAGTGTAGATGACGACTTCGAAGATATTAGGTGGATCCATGGTCTAGGGGGCAAGATGCCACCGGCCGTTGTATGAACACGGTGACCCTAGGGTGGGTTGGAGCCCCTAACGAGTGCACCCTGTCCAGAGTTTATTACGCAGTCGTTGTTTTTTTCGATCGTAGGTCGAGGACTCGGAATCTCGCCGCTTCGAACAGACATCCGTCCGAGTGTTCCTGAAGCCGATCTTGACCCGACATCTGCCCATAATTGTTTTTTTTCGGATTTTTCCAAAAGCTTGAAACTTTTCGTGTGAAGAATCGTGCTCATAGCAAAGCTGTGTCCCTGCAAAATAATGGTGAAATTCAAACTTTTCACGGAAACTTTGGTTTCCCATTGGCATAGGTCTCACAGCCGATGTTTCTTCAATTCACATTTTTTCTTTTCTTGTAATATCACTTTGCTTCTACGTAGCTCTCTCAACTCGCTGGAGCTTCTACATTCACTCAACGACCTTTCGGACATGCCCACGGGCTATTAAACATGTCTTCCAGGATGCATACTTCTAAAGAGGGGTAACTATTCATTTTGGGCCTGGCTCAACTCTCGCGTGGGGCACAGTGGTGTGTCCTGCACCAATTTCTAATCTCCGGCTGTTTCCTATGCGGTTCGATTTTCGAGCTTCAGATTTATAATTTTCGATCTCAAAAATGAATGGCCCTGCTTATGTAGTCCAAGTATGCAAAATCCCACCGGAATTTTTTCGATTCGAGAATCCGATGACCCAAGTCGTCGTATTTTGGCCCAAAATCCGACGACTTGGGTCATCAGATTTTCAAATCGAAAAATGGCATGCTCTCTAAATTCAAGATGTTATCCACGACAGCAAACAGCAGCAGAACGATCGTTGAGTTGGATGGTGACACAGCTGTATAGCGACGTTGCTTCGCGCCCGACGCGCGGTCGGTGGACGGCGCATCCCTCCGTGGCCAGACTACAGTCGGTTGGCGCGGGCTCAGGCCTAGAGACCAAGACAAGCGCACTCGCCGCGCAATTCTCCATGGATACGTACTCGTAGACTACACTGCTGTACAGCAGCAGCAGCAGCAGCAGTCAGACACATTTTGAAATACAAAATACCAAGACAGCTTGACTCTTGCGCACGCGCCACGTCTCTTCGCCGCTAGACCATAGGCAGTCAGCCTTGGCTCGGACGCTTGGGTCCAACGCGCAGGGCAGCGCACCCAGCGCGTCTCTTCGCGGCGCCAGACCACAACAAAAGCAGTTGGTCTTGGCGTTTACTCGAATCTCAGCACACGCGTAATAAATCTGATTTTTCCGCATAGGACGACTGTTTTTCGATTTGCCAAGTTCACATCTAAAAATGCGATCGGGTCAAAATCTGAAGCTCAAAAGTCGAACCGCATGGGAAACGGCCTCAGTACTGAAAAAGGAGATTCTTATGCGTCGGGCAAAACTGAAAGTCGAGCAAACAATAATATAACAAATTCTTCATTCTCCAGTTTCTTGAGGTCGCGTCACTATGAACATTTGTACGTACGTACTGTACGCTACATGCGCACAGCGCGCACGGTTTATTAACCCTTTTTTGGGAGGGAAAAAAATGCGTCGATAAACTGTGACGATTACGGTATCGGCGACACGAAGCAGCCCTCCCTGCCACCACAGTAAATAGAACCTACGGCACACACAAAAACCTATATATTTCGCTATTTTTACTAACAGTATTTGGTCCTATTACTATGGTCCCCCGAAATAGTATGCAGAACCCAACACGGCGTGTCAGCATAGGGGGATACATGTATTTTTGAGGTTCATCGTTGGTTCTGATCACTATGATAGCCCCTCCGAAATAGGGTATAATAGGAACGTGTGCATCGCGCAAACTGTAAGGATCTGTGTGACACTCGCGCAGCATATTGCTTGATACCGTTGCGAACTTAGCGTGACGACACATGCTCCTGCACTGTCGCACAGCACGCCCTTGCTCGTAGTTGGTCGCTTGATGAGATTGCCACTCGTCTCATTTTTTAGTTTTCGTCGGTATACATGAGTCCCGAACGAGCTGAGGTTCGGTGCGTTCCGACCGCCAGAGCAGCAAGCACAAGATAAAACACGACCGACAGAGTGACGGCGGGCGATTATGCCGCTGGTGCTGCTGTTGCTGATGCTGCTGCTGGTGCTGCCGCCCCCCCGCTGCTGGTGCTGGTGGTGCTGCTGCTGCTGTTGCATGATACGAGAGATAACTGGCAACTGCATACCAGTACTGCAACTGGTGAGGTTTCAACAAAACAAAAACGAACGAAACAAAATCAACAGTACCGTATGTATGCAGCACACACTTGACTCTGACTCGGGTACGAGTATGCGTACGTCTAGTTTCTACCAGGTAACTACTTTAGCATATAGGGCAGGTGTGTTGTCCATCATATCATACGGGCATGAACGTACAAGCCCCAGGTACAAAGCGGACCGATTCGCCCCAAGACTGATTGCATTCCAATTTCAACCACAACTGAACTATTTACGAGTCGTATGCGATAGTTACCTGGTCCAGTAATTGAAGCGAAGGTCCTCCTCAACGTATTTGTAGTGCATAACAGGTATACCCATGCATACATTCTCGTACCAGGTACGCGTACGAGGTACACTCTTTCCGGAAATATAAGGTCCGTTTCGATATTAATATTTTCGGTATTAATTCGAATACCTAAACGGTCCCTACATTTCCGGACACCACGTATATTCTACGATGCCTTACGTACGTACATACTGGTATAAAATGTTAGGTATATTATTATTTCGGTATGTACAAGTATATACATCCAATTTTAAGGTTCGGAGCAAGGCTAAAAAGATGGGAGAGGAGCACTATCAACAAGGCAAAAATGATAGAACTAAAACAAAAAAAATGGTGCACACACCGGAAGGGGGCGGGAGCAGGAATCTTACTATAAGCTTCCTCTCGGTCAGCAGACTCTCACGCCATGCTTGCCCGAGTGGTAACGCAAAAGCCAACAACCACCACAACACCGCACCGCACCGCACCGCCTTCCATTGGCAACAGCATCACCAGCAGCAGCAGCAGCAGCAGCAGCAGGCATCGCCACCACCGCCACAACCACCACCACCGCCTCCTCCACCACCACCACCGCCTCCTCCACCACCACCATCGCCTCCTCCACCACCACCGCCTCCTCCACCACCACCGTCACCACCACCACCACCGCCACCGCCACCATCACCACCACCGCCACTATCACTACCACCACCGCCACCATCACTACTGCCACCACCACCGCCACCACCACCACCACCAGACAATACTATAATATACCACCACTACCACTACCACCACCACCACCAACACCACCAACACCACCAACACCACCACTACGACGTACATCCCACCAACATCAGGCTCCCATTAATTTGTATTGACGCTTGCCTCACACCACACCACATCAACATAACACCCATCGACCCACCCACCTGAGCACGAGCACTTGCGCCTTCGAGACGATCGCGGTCGCCCTAAAGTCCACATTGCCCCCCTTCTCCGAGCACCTCTGCCCGTTACAGAGGTACACGCCCGCGCTGAGCTGCAGGTGCAGCGACGACCGAGAGTGCTTGCTGGACTCAGGGCGAAAGTGTACGCATTTGGGCAAGTAGTACATGTTTCCGTCCTCAGCTTTGAAGGTGCGCCGGCTCTCAAAACGAGGCACCTTTCGCCTCTTGAAGTCTTCGGGCCTGCGGAGGCTGGGCGAGATGCTGTTGGTGATGGCCGTGGCGGCGGAAGCAGCGGCGGCGGCGACGGCGGCGGCGGTGGTGGTGGTGGTGGTGGTGTTGGTGTGCTGGGCGGGACTTCTCGCTGCTGCTGCTGCTGCTGCTGCTGCTGCTGCTGCCGCCGCCGCTGCTGCCGCTGCTGCTGCGGTGGGGTGCTGTTGTTGTTGTTGTGGTTGTTGTTGTTGTTGTTGTTGCTGCTGCTGCTGCTGCTGCTGCTGTTGTTGTTGCTGTTGTTGTTGCTGCTGCTGCTGCTGCCCCAACAGTAGCGTTGGGGTCATCGACCGGGGGGAAGAGGAAGCAGGGGGGGGGGCGAAGGAGGAGGAGGGTATAAAGGAGGAAGGCGTCGAGGTCGTCGTCGCGACAACTGCTGTCGGCGTGGTCGACGCCGCCGCTCCATTCTCCGGAGGTGGTGCTGCTGTTGTTGTTTCTGCTGTTACTAGCGTGGCTGGTGGCGACAGGGACTCAGGGTTCGCGGCTGTCTGACATGCACTCCCTGCCGCTGCTGCTGCTACTCCTGCTGTTGCTATGGCCGTGGCCGGCGGGACTAGCGCTGCTTCGGGCTTGGTAATCGGAAGCGGCACCGGGTGATCAGCAGCTCCTTGCTCGGCCGGTTCTTCGTGGTAGCCATCTTCTCGAGGGAGAGGTCGGCAGGTGGATGAGGGCGCTCGTGACGGGTGTGGGACACTACTACTATGAGGGTCTTCCATGAGGCAGGGTGATCGTGAGTCTCGCTCTTTCCTTGCTAGGTATATCGCCCTCGCGTGTGTGAGTGGTACATCTCGCGAAATGGGGTTTCGTAGAAACCTGGATGGCAGTCTGAAACTGCCGATGAACTTTGCTGCCTACGACGACATCGACATGCCACGGGGGCGAGGCAGCGGAGCGAGAGGCAGGAAGAGGATCGTCGCGGTCTATCGAGGAAATGCGACACACAAAGGTATGGCGGTAATACTCTCATTCCTTACCGTGGGCAGATTTTCGTGGTACAAGCCGAACAGCGGTCCAAGCAGCACCGTCACTTTTGTCAAGTTGTGCTGTTCCTCCCCCAAAATCTAGAGATACGATAGAAATATTCCAATCTGTTCAGAAATGTGAGGACCGTTTGTATGCTAATGTTGAGATACCAACGTTAATTATATTTACGTACATAGTGGTGCCCGCTCTACACCGTTTGACAACATGCTGTTGTTACCTGGAACAGCAGTGCGAGCATCGTGTCATATCGACCTCGAGATTTATGCACCCCACAGCACGCGCGATCAAAAGTATTGTTGTATCACACGCTGCTTGCAAATATGAGATTGAATTCGATCTCAGTTCTGAGGTTGTCTTCCTAGTTAATCAGAAAACATGCTATCGGATCATGTGTACGAGTAGGTGTCGTAAAGCGACGCCGTCCATGCTACGTACGCCTCGTGCTTCTTTTGCTGCCGCTTTCCCTCGTTGATTTCAAACTCCAAACGAAACTCGCACACTCAACCCTCAAGGGTATCGATTTCTTAGACACCGCGGTGATCGATGAAGACCTGATCGGAGGAGCGCTGGTCGAAGAAGCCGACGGCGACCAGCATATTTCGTCGATGACCACTTTCGAACTAGCCCAGGTAGGTGTGGGGTGGAGTATCATATATTTCAAAAGAAGCATGGCGACAGGTACTGTGAAGGCAATTAAACTGAGGTTGGTTCAGTCGATCGCCCGCAATAGAAACATCATCGTCATCGGCATTATTTCGTTGTTTCGAAGCAACCAATCGAGTGCCCAGCTATGCTCTGTCTCGCGCAACCATGCACGATGGTGGTGTTGAGTTGTTCGGGCCCGTAATACAGAGCACCCTGGCTACTAGATAGTACTGCTGCTTCGGTGAGTACGAGCACGTATTGCATGCCAGGTACTATGATGGGTACCAGTCGGAAAGAGGGAGAAAAGGAGTCGTGTTCGTACTCGTCTGCTTGTAGAAAAAAAGCGAAGGAAACCAAGAAGGAAACTTATGCACGAGTTCAAGCTCCTACGCATAATAACATATGTGTGATCAAGCCAGAAGGGTTTGCTGTCTGTAGGAAGTTTAGGGCAAACATGCGTGGCTGCATTATTGTGTAGCAGAATGGAGGAATTTCCATGTATGTTGGGGGAGGATTGCTACGATAACTACGATGGAAGTCGCCATCGACTTCACTCACTCCTCTCTGTCGAGACCTGGGGCCGACCTTTGGTACAGTACAAGAAAACGAGTGCATCTCTCCTCCATTTTCTCGTCGAACACGGCAGGTTTTGAGCCTCGTATCACCAAACAACTAGTTTTGAGCCTCGACTCGTCAAACAGCAGGGTTAACTTTGACGTCTCCTCCCTCAGGTCTATGTATTTAACTATCTGTAACGTCAAATGTAAGCAGGTGGTCGCCGAGGCGACGACGCTGCGTTTGTCGTACAAGAATGTGCTCAAGATCGACAACCTGCAAGGGTTCTCTCGGCTGACAAAGCTTTGCCTCGACAACAACATCATCGAGAATATCAGGTTCGTTTATTCCTGGTTCTGCAAGAAAATAACTTATAAACGGTCCAGAGGCATGCATGTGTTCTCGTTGGTTTTGAAAGAACAACCCACTATCTGTGTATGTGGAATACATAATGTTGTGGTTGTTGTAGTATCAGTATAACAGTAGTCGCAGTTGCAGTAGCAGCAGTAGGCGTAGTAATGATGGGACTGCAGCAGGTGGACTCGCGGGTGCACCGCCCTGGGGCATTTCGGCCCCGGTATTCGCCGTGGGTCGCGGGGGCTGGGGTGCACGTAGGAGCCAGTTTTAGCTACCCTCTGCACGGGCTGATTGGGTAGGCATAGCAGATTATTCCTTCCATCCGAAAGTTCTCAAAATGAACGTAAAAGGTTAACCACGCCGCTTGCGAAAAGCTGGGTACTGTATACATTCACAAAAATATAAAATAAATCGATCAAAGTGTTGGGCAAACAGACGAACAAAAAATAAAACGAAAACTGACAAACCCGAACGAACACACGCCAACGTATCTGTATGTACAAGTGAAGAAGCTGACGTACTTTTTTCGTCGTAACTTCATGAAAAAGGCTCGCGCACCTCATTATCACAATGTTCACCATCCGCCATCGGACAATGTGCAGCATAAGCTTCAAGGTCAATCACTCACAAGCATACCCGGATGCATAAAACAAGAAAACCGCAAGATACTGAAAAGAACGTTTTCACATGTCCAACAGGTCATGATCTACCTATCTACCGTATATCATCTAGTTCCTCACCTGCCGTTGTGGGAGATTGCGCAGCATCTATCTATACAGTACAGATCTAACCAAGAAACGTGTGCTAGATAATGCAGGTGATACGGCTCCCACCCGGCAACATGAACTATACATGGATCATTACACATCAGGAATATTTCTGCCCTGAAAGGTCTAGAAAATGAACTTCAAATCGATGATACGCCCGAGGTACGAAACCTTTGCACGTATAACACATACCTGCTATACTTGTTGCGTATCATTCTGTACCATAATATAAGAAACTTTTCTACACTAATTTTTAAACCAAAATTTTCTTATATTTCGGGACAGAGTGGTACCAGGTATTACACTGAGTATAATTCCATTATGTACCTACTAGTAGCTCCAGCTCATCATCGATCTACTCCGCCTGCTGCGCCTGGCCCACCCTTTTTGTTTATTCCACGCTTATTTAACAATTGATACAACGGTCAAGAGACGATGGAACAGACCGAGTAAGTGGTTTCCGGCCCTGCTTTCTACGTATCCGTACGCATCATAGGCAAAAAGTGCGTGATGTTATTCTGGTGTTGGTCTGGAACGGATTCTCTGTGTCGCCATGTGATCATTAAACCTTACGGTGAGCCGCCTCGGAAGATCACTGTACATATTCGAAGGGAAAGAATAACTATTTCTAGAAGTGGAGTAGATCCATCTCAACCTTTTTGAGACCGCACTCTCTTTTTTTTTTGAGGTGACAAAACGTCTGGAAATAGATAAAGATTTAGGTTTCTGCACAGTGCATCGCGAGCCGATGAGAGAAGAATGGTTGAAGTCATCACGCGATTAAAAAAAAAACGAGGCACGAACCGTAGTGCGTACGAGGGGGGAGAGGAGAGCCTGCTGTGTGACCCCGGATCTGAGTTGCGACTCAAGAGAAAGAGAAAATAAGGGGAAAGTGACCAACGTTAACGGAGCTTATGCCGCACATTGTCGCATGGCAAACGCAGTAAAAAGAGGAATAACAAGAAGAAGAAAAATAGCGCGGTACTGAACATTTTGTCGCCCCCCCCCCTCCCCAATTTCATAGTAGATAGGGCGTCCGTGGGGGCGGGTCTATCGCGATCGCGGGCAAGTTCATTGTTATTTCTCGTGCCATCCGGCAATGTGTAGTAGCATGAGCTTCAACGTTGATCACTCAAAAGCACTCCGAAAAAAAAACCACGGAAACATGCTTACCTATGAATATATTAGCAGGTCACGCGGGCGGCGAAAAGACGCGTGTAAGTAACAAAAAAGCTTGTTACCGCACCGTACCGTATCATCGACGTATCATTATCCACTTGGCCCGCGACGCGCGGACCGCGCGTATTGGGGCGTGGGGCGGGCCGGCGTTAATACCACTGCAGACGACGACGTGCTCAGAGGCGCCAAATATGCCAGACATATTTTGTGCTACGATGGGCGGAACTACAAGGACCCTTTGTGTGTAAATGTCAAAATACGTATGATCTATATATAGAAGACAGGACAGTTATTTAACATTTCTCGGTATTATGGACAAGCAGTACCATAACACCGAGCTAAAACAGTGTCCATTTGGGAAGCTATCCTGGTGGTGCCGGCTTGCGCGCGTTTTGTGTAGTCGGATAATTCTTCGTCCATACCAATCTCGATGTAAGTGTGAGGATATTTGTGCGTTCCCATTCGTACGCCAACGGTTCTTTCATTTCCGTCCAATGCCTGAGAGCAAACATTGAATCCTAATGGGAGCACTACCACCCTGCCATCCCTCTCGTCATTGCTGCCTGCCTGCGTCTTTTCGACCGGGCTTCAGCAATCTGGATCACTTGGTCCACCTGAAGTGGCTGGACCTGTCGTTCAATAACATCAAGGTCATCGATGGCTTGGACAAGCTCACCGAACTCATGGACCTCAGCCTCTACAACAACCAGGCATGCTCGGTAGAGCTTACCACCGTGTCAATATTTGGGATGATTGGCTCAGGGTCAGGGTCAGTGTTGCACTGATTGGCTGAGCATTCGGATTAGGTTTAGGGCTAGTATATTCGTCTCGTACAGTGCGTATCAAGCATTTTCTCGAGTAAGTGGTAAGCTACCCTCGATATATATGTATTGTACAGGAGGACATTTAAGAGTCGTTCGGTAGTTTTTTTTGCCTCAACGGTCCTTACATTTCCGTGCAGAATACGCTGTGGATGGAAATATAAGGACCGTTTGGCCTTCATAAAAACGTTAAAACGCTTCTTATATTTCCAATCAGAGTGGTACGCGCGTAGGGGGGGGGCTACTTTTTGTAGACATATATTTCACTGGCGGAGCACTTGCACGTACGTATTTTTGTTACCACTTGGCATCCTGTCCCCATTTTCCACTTTGACACCGTAGTGGGCCCATTCCATTCGGCACCCTGATCCCACTTAGTGGTGCAGAAATAAAATCAGCCCTCCGTGGGAGCCACCGGAGGCCCACCTGGTGGTACCCTGATCCCATTTGGTACCATGTAGGCTGTACATAGTTACAACAACTTCTGCTACGCATACAACTGTACTGAATTTACGTGCAAACCTTGACAGGCTTGCACGTACGTGCAATTTCTCCGCCGCTCATGATGTATACTGTGCTTCGTATATATCATGTACTTGTATAGATGTATCATGTCTTAATCTTTTTGGGACTTCCGAGGGAAAAAAATGCCCACAAAAATAATGATGACAGCGTCGGCTACTGCTTGGTTGGGGGGAGGCGAGATTCATCTGTGAACAAATTTAATTCCCGCAAAACTCAGATGCGCGAGCACACAGCAGTACAAAAAGTATAGAAGCGTGCTTGCGACTGTGCATCTCCTTGCATTAGAGCATTGGTGTATAGCTTGGGTTGAAGCGTTTGCCTCATCTCAAACTTTGTCGCTGCTCAGCAGTCTGTCGGCCATTACCTCACCAGCTTGATTCTTGAACGTAACAATCTCTGACACGACCCCTTGATGGAAGTGACCTACGAGTAGTCAAATTACCAATAAACTACGTGTCGATTGAATCGAATCATTGTTCAACTCAGTTCGGATGTACTGCTTTTGCGCTGCATGCCGTACTTTCCAGATCGCACACAACTACCGCTTCGCGCAGAGACCAACTAATTTTCTGCTACGAGGTGTTACCAAGGGATGGACACATGGAGACGTAATCAAGCGGACCAAACCCAATATATGAATACTGTTCGGTACTTGTATCTGTCGAAACATCAACGCGGACATATTTCTGCATGGTATACGTAGGTATATGCAAGTTAAGCTACTGGCGTATAACCAATATTCCGGCCAGCGAATCAGCAAGGGAATATGAGATATCCTGGTCGTCTAAAACGGTGTATATATCCATTCCGCAACAAGCGTAGAAATGACTAGTCTACCCAGTGTTTCTGGCGGCGATTTTGACGGCTGCGAAATCCTGTCGGATTCTAATTATTAAGAGACATTACCCCATGAACATGCCGATTTCCCGGTTCCACGGACCAAACTGCGGACATGAAATCCCTTTTTCTCTGTAGTTATTCAGCCGCGAAATGATGGTGGAATATGGTCCATGCGGTAGACCCATATCCCGGCGTGTGTACAGAATTGCAGAACTTCTCCTAGGTGCCGTTGACGAGGCTCCTCTAGGTGCTGGCCAGCGTCCCTTTGTGGTCGGCTCGTGCCTTGTGACGGCCATTTTAATAATACCGGTAAGGCTGACCTCGCCCATGCCCGCTTTCCTCGGCTTAGGGCTTCAGGTTCAACTCCATCATAAGTTGGAGAGGTAGGTCGGGTTCTTCCCCCCAAAGCTGACTGCCACCATCAGCTCCGCCTCCACGGTTGATTGTGCGGTCAGTCCGTGTCTTGGCCCCGATGCTCATGGACCCTCTGTTCAAAAATACGAGAGAGCCTGAGAGTTGACATGAAGGCCGTGGACGTCGCAAGTTGTTCTGGGTCGTCCTTTGTTGATTCCGCAGATCCTGCCGCAGGGTTTACACGCGAATGTCCTTCCGCCATCATAGGCGTGTGATCCCCCTTCAGCTGGCGGTCGGTCTCTCTGTGTCGGGCTTGGCTCGTGTGGAGGCGCACATCAGACACAGCCCTTGGTGAAGAAGGCCATGTTGATCCGTCGCCCCCAGATGCTGTCGTTCCGACGGCACTAGCGGGCGGTACTCCGGCGATCCTAGGAGAAGGTGCTCCGGCGATTCCAGGCGGTCATGCCCCGGCGATCCCAAGCGATGATGCTCTGGCGATCCCAAGCCACGATACTCTGGCGCCCCCAATCGATGATACTCTGCGAATCGAGATGCTGATGCTCCGGGAACCCAACGCAACGGCGATCTGAGTGACCCGAGGTGCTAATGCTCGGATGTCCCCAGATGCTGATGCTCTGATGATCCCAGGCGATGTTGCTGCGGGGAGTGGATGGCATCTTGGGTGCTTTGTCGGGAATTTTGTTCCACTCACACGTACACACCCGAAAGTCGTGGTAACCACACGCACACTCCCACGCCAAAAGAGCTCAATATTCCCGCCTGTACACGGGGAAGCACTGACTAAAGGGATCGCAACCCCCAGGATGCACCTGAGGTCCAGATTTGACACCCATAGCAGACCCCAGGTTGTTCCTTCTGTTGGAGACACGCCATACGGACTGCTGGATCAGCGGTTACTGTATCGGGCGCATGAGAACACATCTTCTGGGATGAATTTCAGAGCCGATTACCTCCGAAATCAGGGGAGACGCCCCCAACGCGAGTGGCTGCCTTGCGACGAAATCATGGAGATATTTCCAAGGACGAATCGCTCGTCGTATTCAGTACGCCCTCCCCGTTGCTGAGAAACCCACCTTTGAAATGCGTCCGAGGGGGTGTATTACCTTGCGTGTTAAACGGTATGGTACATCGCTAACGTGGAATTCAGACACTAAATTACGTCAGGTGTCAACCGCTATCCTCCGAACCCAGACAGCAGGCCGGCGTGCTTCGTGTGGCTGATGCTCTGCTGTACGTGCCATTGTGTGGTCGCTCTTCCCTGTGAAGTCCAAAAAACAAAAGTTCCTTACCTCGGCCGCCATTCGTTGCCATCTTTCCTGCCGCTACTGGCCTAACGGTAAGACCCCATCGAAACGGATGCGTGGTCAACAGTCAAATGACAAAGACAAGCAACATATGTGTACCCCCCCCCTCTGCCTGGTCGGCGAAAGCCGACGTGCTTCGTCCCAGCATTGTAGAGATGCAAGGGTCTATGGCCATACGACCACGGCCAGGCATGCCATGAGAACACCCCCATTCACTCCCTCCCCCTCCGTTCTCCTCGTCGTCGCCTCCTTCCCTCCGCCCCTCCTCCCGTCCTCCCGTCCCTCTTGATGTGTCGCATGCTCTCTCCCTAAAAACAAAAGATCAGCGAGATCGAAGGGCTAGATGCTTGCACGAACCTCCAGTGTCTTTCGCTAGGAAACAACCGTATCAACAACCTGGACAGCATCATACGCCTTCGCCGGTACCCCAAGCTGCAGCTCATCAACCTCGAGGTGAGCACGCCTTATTCCGGCAGGATAGGGCATGTCTTAGTCTCATTACGGGCTCGTATGCTGTTGGTATGAAACAGCTGCAGTACGCTGTGAAAAAAACAGTGGGGGCTTCCACACGTATAGTCAGGCTTTTTACATGAGCAGTCTTGCCTGGAATAATCTACTGTAGCTGTTCCTGACTTAGTAGTCCAGGGTTGATAGTAAATCTCCCTGAGGTGGCTATGTAGGATCTCCCTAAGGTAGCTATGTAGGCACTCCGATTGGCTATGTGTAAATAACAAGCGGCTAAATTAACCTGTAGAGAATTTCCCGGCCACAACATCCCGATCCGACCGAATCAACCTACGAGAAGAGTATTCCCAAGCACAGCATCCAAGCCGGCCGAGCTAGCCTAGAGTCTTACCAAGCGCAGCGTCCAAGCACCGACCACTAGCATATGATTCGATATAGGGTTAGGGTTAGGGTCGCAGGGTCGGCTTTAGGGGCCAAGCACAAAACCTCCGAAAAAACTCAAGGTGCGACCACCCCTCGTTGCTGTACTGTTCGCAGAGCAACACGCCTGGACCGAAACAAAACGCCCCCCACCTCAACACCCCCCCCTCCTCTACCCCCAGGGGAATCCTGTGTGCCGGGAAGTCGAGTACCGCTTCACCGTTCTGGCGTACATCAAGAACATTACCTACCATGACTACGCCACCGTCGATCCCGCGGAAATCGGGCAGGTATGATACGATACAATGCCGACCGTCTCGAAAAAAACGGGGGCACTGTACTGGCCTGGGCTAGACTAGATTTGATATTTGAGAAAGGCCGTGTACCACACTAACTTCAGTATAACTGTGCCCACGTTTGGTATATTCCCGGAGGTAGGTAAGTAGGTAGGGCAGGTAGGGTAGGTAGGTACAGGTAGCGGGTGCTACGCTGATCGGAGCATGAAACACACATTGATCGAAAATATGTCTGACTCTCGGAGCTCCTCAACTGAAGCTCCTCAACTGAAGAACTACAAAACATTGTTGGAATCCCCACTCTGTTGTTGTACATACGATGTTCTTTGATTTTTCACCCTACATAGGCGGTGGGATTGTTGATCGGGATAAGCGTATACCAGGTATACGATGTTCCTTACAATCGGTTTGGGGTGAGATTTGTTGCTCTTCAAGCGAGGAGTTTCAGAAAAATGAGATTCTCGTATGTTCCCCTACCGTATAAAGCATGCGTCACACTAACGATCTGGCCGGAAATATCATAAACGTTTGGACGTTAATACGAATACCAAGCGGTTCCTACATTTACCCCCGGAGTGGCATGCCTTACCAACAACCGATTTTATGAAAAAAATGAACGCTGCAGTAACGCGTGACACACAATCCCACGGGCCATACATGGCATCGAAAGCAAAACATTTGTTCAATACGAATCGGGTCTAGATACATAAATATGTTGGGTACCTCCTCTAATGCAACGGTTGAGGACCCCCCCCCCCCCCCCCCCCCATCCCCCCCCCCATATATTATATATGGGTTGGGTTGGCGTCGGTTGGCAACGACACTGTAAAACATGCCGCTCACTACGTGAGCTAGACATCCAGGGTACCGTTTTTTTTTGTTTTTTTTTTTGGCGGTCGCCCACAACTGGTCGTCTAGTTAGATCATTTGTGCGAAGCAAAGAACCTTTACTCTGCACAAGGGAATTGATCGTATCACGTAGTGTTTAAGGTAAGGCACCCAAGAAGCAGTTACATAGTACTCCCATTGCTGTCTCTGGAAGTGGCCACACCGGAAATTAAACTAACTCATTGAAGCTGTCATCCATATGCAAGTCCGCCTCACAAGCGGTTCTTAGTAGGATGCAGCTCACCCTTCATGCGACTCGCCGGACACCTCACGGCGCTTCGCGCTTGGTGCAAGCAATGTCTGCCTGGTCGGTGAAAACCCGACATGCTCCGTCCCGGCATTGTAGGGATGCGAGGGTCTATGGTCATACGACTATGGCCATGCATGAGATCGAGTACATCTCTCCTATCGAGTACACCCCCCCCCGTCAGTGAGAAATGGCTGGGCTATACTATAATCAAGTGAAACCCCTCTCTTGAAACCGTAGCACGGCTCTGACCTCTGGCGCGGCGGTGCCCCTTGACGACGGAGGAACTGCCCACGCATGTTTTCATTCCCACTTGCGCGTGTGTGTTTTGTTTTTCAACCGTTACAAAAATACGCCTCAAGCGGCGTGAGACCGAAATAATTTCGTCGAAACCCAAGTTGTTCACGCTGCGTGTGATACTGATACTGGTATCATACGATGCTGTGTACGGAAGTGTATGCACGTAACGTCATGTTTTGTACCTATACAAAATGTGCTGTTTTTGTTGTGGAAGAGGGTGTTGGCGGTAAACATAGTCGACGCCTCTTCTTCTTTGCTTGCGTTTCGGGTTTTGCGCCCTCTCCCTGCCTGCCGACCTGGACCAGGCTAAGGAGCAGTACCAAGATGAGCTGCTCGAGCTCCAGGAGCGAGAGGTGCGTGCAACGAACCTTGCCAGTACTCATAGTATTTATTTACCAGGTATCACTTTACCTACCTTCTTTCAAAATTATTAATTGTGCAAACTACAGTAAGGATCCCGTTTTTAACGACCCGTAAAAAACTTGCCAATTTTGGCAAGTTTCTGGAAAGCTTTGCTTCAAGTTTCGAAATAGCAAGTCCACATAGCAAATGGCAAATAAGAAACTTTATAAAAAAACTTGCCAACGAAGGTCGATGTATTGTTCAAATATCCAAGGTGAAGTTTGACATAAAAAAACTTGCTATTTTAGCGAGTCCAATTTTTTCCATACATTTGCTAATTTAAGCAGAAAAAAGTTGTTACGATACGTGTCGCTAAAAGCGACCCCCAAAACTCTTCGTTACATCTTCATTCCGAGAAAATTCCAGGGCTTTTCACGGTTCATGACTCCAGCCCGCGTGTCGGGTGAAGACCGTTTCGATTTCTCACCGGTCGGATCGGGTTGGGTAGGGTCCGGCCGGGTCAGGGGGCTTTCAAATCCTCACGGGTCGGGTCCGGTCACTAATACCCGACCCGACCCAACTTGACCTGACCCGCGAGGTCTGAACCCACCCGTAGCCCCGGAAAATTCCAAGAATTTCCGAGGCGGTCGCAGTTAGGGTTAGTATTTCGGTAGGGGATGAAATTCAAGTAATTTTTCAACCGTTTCGTTGAAGCTGGGAGGCCGCGTAAGATATCGAGCTAACCGGCTTCTCTTCACTGACGCGTGACACACGTGGTAGAAGTTGGACTGTGTATAAGGGAAGTATTAGTTGTGGTATAAAAGGTAACAGTAGCAGTAGAGGTAGCAGAAGTGGTACAAGAAGTAATAATAGTAGTAGAAGTAGTAGAAGTAGTAGAAGTAGTAGAAGTAGTAGAAGTAGTAGTAGTAGTAGTAGTAGTAGTAGCAGCAGTAGTAGTAGTAGTAGTAGTAGTAGCAGTAGTAGCAGCAGTAGTAGCAGCAGTAGTAGTAGCAGTAGTAGTAGCAGTAGTAGTAGTAATAGTAGTAACAGTAGTAGTAGAAGTAGTTGTAGTAGTAGTAGTAGTAGTAGTAGTAGTAGTAGTAGTAGTAGTAGTAGTAACAGTAGTAGTAACAGTAGTAGTAGCAGTAGCAGCAATAGTAGCAGTAGTTTAAGCAGTGCTAGTAGAAGTAGTAGTACAGTAGTAGTAATAGTAGTAGCAACAGTAACAGTGGCAGTAGTTGTGGTAGTAGTGGTGGCGGCGGCAGCAGCAACGGCAGTAGCAGCAGCAGTAGTATTAACAGCAGCTTATGGTAACATACGCCCCTTCCGTGAAAACTCGAACGTGTCCGCGCATCATATCAGGCTGTATGCGCGTGTACGTATCTTTCGGTCGTCTTCGTCGTCGCCGCCGTCGTCATCGTCTTTAATCCGTGTGTGATACCTGGCTGGTAACATTGTGTATCCTTATGATTGGTTTCCGTTGATTTTCTTTTTGGGGGGAATGTTTATCAGTGATCACACAACGTTGAAGCCGCACACGGTCAGATGGCAAACCCAACACATATAATTTTATGATTCTGTTTGTTATCCGGATTTGTGCAGCAACCTGAGCTTCAACGTTGACCACTCATAAAACACTATCATAAGAAAGAAGAAACCCCAGGGGAAACCTTAAATAAAATCAGGAAACACAGTACGTATGTGCTTACGCTGTAGCGGTCGAATCCCATTCGGTACCTACTTCCGGCGTAACGTCGGTCATGTATCCAACCCGCTCGCTGCCCTTGTGCTCAACAAATATATAGGTGTTGGAAGAGGAGCAGCGCGGACGAGAGCGTGCCTCCGACCGCGAAACGGAGATGCTGAAGCGGGCAAACCTCTTGGTCACGAAGACGCTCTTCAGGTGAAATAAACCCGCGTGCGAACGTATCGTTCGAAAGAAAAAAAAACAAAAGGGTTTCACGTCTTGGACGGACCATGATCTTGATCTGATAGATCTAGATCATCTATTACGGGGGTCTATAGTTAACAGGACCTATGATGTACATAAAAACCTATATATTTACCTATTTTTACTAACAAAATTTGGTCCCGTTAACTATGGACCCCCGTAATAGCGTAGTACAGATCAAACCCAGGGAACATGTGCCATAATAGATCATGCAGATGATATGCGTCCCACTCCCGACAACATGAGCAGATAATCGGGATTAAGATCTGCGTTGAAAGGTCTAAGGCAGTAGATCATGAAGTGGGAACCGATGATGATCTCTCCGAGGTGTGGAAGCTTTCCACCACGGATAGCCCGAGCCGCCGCCACCGCCCCCGTCGCGGGTGGATGGGTGAAAGGCCAGCGGTTCAATTCTTGACCAATCACCCTCCGATGTGTACATACCGCGGGTGGGTGTGGGCAGACCTCCTTCCCCCCCCGGTCAATTCATTCGACGCTGTCATCCATATGCAAGAAAGTCCGCCTCACAAATGGTTCTTAGAAGGATGCAGCTCACCCTTCATGCAACTCGCCGCAAACCTCACGGCGCGTCGCGCTTGGTGCAAGAAATGTCTGCCTGATTGGTGAAAACCCGACGTGCTCCGTCCCGGCATTGTAGGGATGCGAGGGGCGTACGGTCATACGACCATGATCATGAATGATATCGAGTACACCCCCCCCCCCTCCCCGCCCCCCAGATCACAAGGTCGAAAACTGTCCTATATAAACGTTGAGGACGCGTTGTCAAACTGGAAAACATCACAACGTACCATTTGACGTACTTACATACTGCCTCGACGTCGAGCTGGAGTTGTTGGTTGGTGGCTCGATCCCATTGGTCAATGACACTGCTGCTGTATGTTATCTGTGTCAACCGTTGTCACCTGCTTCACGAGCAGGTCGCCTGTAACGGTCGATGTTAACTGGACTGTTTTTTTTTTTCGTTTCACGGAAAATTCCCAGATCGCAAAGCATTTCGTTTCGTGTTTCGCGTGATATTTTCAGCCTCGGCAAAATACCGAAAAAAAACATTTCCCAGATCACAGAAAAGTGTCGCATCGTCGCAGAACATCGGACAGGCGCGCGGTGTGAGCCGTGTGCGCCATGTCGCCTCTCGGCACTGTACAGGATAGATCAGAGTCATCCCCGGCGTAATTCTCAGCCCGTGGCTGGTCGCAGAAAGCGCCGTGCATCACGAGAGCTCTATTCGTCCAGTCGACAGAGCCGGCTCACCGGCATAGCTGCGATCCACAGGAACGAGATCGCCGGCTATTCTCATCTCGTGGAGGGCTTTGTCGCGCCAGAAGTTCATTTTAAAACTACGCTCGCGAGGTACGGTCGCCTCTGCAGGAGTCGGGGCACCTCTAACGGTACGATCAAGCGGACTGCCTGCGCGCGCAGGTGGTTCTGACGATTCGATCAGGTGGACGAGATTTGCAACCTCATCTAATAATAGGGGGCCCACCGCATTTTTTTCGCTTTTATGGGAAAATTCGGTGAAACGAGAGAATAAAACGGCCAGTTAATATCGACCCTAAGCGCCTGTGACTCAACTACTTCCTGTAAGTCACCGCTGTGTCATTTTTGGTCCGGATTGTTTTTGTTTTGTTTTTCTCGCTTGTTGAATCGCCAGTGATATGTTTGAGGCGGACGCTGACATGTCGAAGCTGAAGTACCTGCCAGGCATCGACGACATGACGGAACGCTACCGGACGCACGTGCAGGGGGTGGCCGAGCTGTACAGGACAGCGGGGCTGGCAAACGCTTCCAAGAAGGAGGAGCAGGCAAGCCGGTCAAAGTCGGGGCCAAAGCCCCTCCCCTCCCCTCCCCCTGGTCGGTGAAAACCCGACATGCTCCGTCCCGGCATTGTAGGGATGCGAGGGTTTATGGTCATACGACTACGGCCATGCATGAGATCTAGTACATCTTTGCTATCGAGTACACCCCCCCCCCCCCCCCCCCCCCCCTCCTCCCCTCCCGTCCCCCTCCCCTCACCTCACCTCTCCCCCACCCCCACCCCCCCGCCCTACTGGTCGCAACTCGGCGCCAAATCCTGCCGCATGTGATCGAATGGTCCAAAACCGGAACTAAGTTAAACAACGCGCGGTCCACCATCCACCACCTACACGGATGGAACAGGTGACACTGTTCGACGTGGCGGTTCGAGACCTGCGACAGGACTACGCGGGCAGGTCGATAGAGATGATCGAGGTGTTCACCAGGGCTAAGAAAAAGGTATATAACTTGCCGAAAAAAAGCACCGCTCTGTTGTTTTCCTCCCATTCATGAATTGTCTCCGTTCTTTTGTTCTCGCTCCCTCCTCCAAGCCGTAACTTAGATCCGGGGTCACATACGTACATGGTAGGCTTTTGTCTCTCCTCCCCACTTCGGAACGTGCCTTGCGTATTCATTCCGAGAAGGGTTCGCTTGCCTGCCTTCGTTTTATCCTCGTCGCCTCGCGTCGAAAAAATGAACTTTACCCCCATTTTTTGGGACTGCAGAGGGGGGTAAAACGTCGAGTGACGATGTCAGCATTGGCCACACGAAGGAAATCAGAAGGGATGCTGGGGCGGGAGATAGGAGATGTGCCCGAAGTGCAACATAGGGAGACGTGTATTCGATACGCGGGTAGACCGCGGAATGGTACTTGTAACTACTACTGATGTCGCATGCTGTGGCTTTAAGGCATTCCTATATAAAAGGTTGATAAAAGCCGTACTTGTCTCTTTTTGAGTTGTTACACTATAAGCAAGCTGACGAAAGGGTTAAATAAAACTATTGCTCGACGACGCTAACATCTTGTTTTGCTTCGCGTTCTCTCTCTCTCTCAAGACAATCAACTCCACCCTCGCCCCGAGAGCCCTTTTCGCTTTTTCGTCGCCGGAACCTTCTACCCCTCATGCGAGGACGAGTCGCCCTTTTTCCTAACTTTTGTATCAAGCTTGCATGCCATCCTACAAAGTGCAGCGCAAACTTAAACCCCTGATCACTCACAAACAGCTACCTGGTACAGAAAGACAAACCGCCCATTTTTTTGTATTTGCATTATATTTACCCTTCACAATGTCCATCCAGCCCAAAAGTTCTATCCCTCCGCATACGTACATATCCAGCCGTAGGAAGAACAAAAACCGCAAGAATAAGCTAATAAAAGTAACCTCAATTTTTCGTCTCCGTGTTTTCTTGCTCCTTACCGTGGCGGCTTTCGCGGCGGCTTATGCGCGCGCAGACGTTTAACGAACTTTCCGCTCGAGAGGTGATCGACCCCGGAGATCTCTCTCCCCTCCAGACGCAGCTCGAAGAGCTAGAGTCCGCCCTCATGAACCTGGAAATGTACGAGGTTAGTTGGTGTCGCGGGATGGTGCGCAGCTGACATCGTCGAAACATGTTTTAGAATAGTTTTTGCCGCGCTTGTCGGTTTTAGGCCGCACAAGAGACAAGAGGGGGTGGGTGGCGGGGCGGGGCTACACGATATCATGCATTACCGTAGTCGTATGACCATAGACCCTCGCATCTCTACAATGGGGGGACGAGGCACGTCAGGTTTTCACGGACCGGGCAATCATCGCTTGCACCAAGCACGAAGCGCCGTGAGGTGTTCTGCGAGTCGCAGGTAGGGCAACCTATATCGTACCAAGGGCTCCTCGGTGTTTATTTTTCTGTGTCGGGACCACAAGGCGTCACGTACGCAGACATAGGACAAGTTTGGCACTGCTGAGTTGTATGATACTACTTTTATTTTCGATGTCATTTTTCTTTCAACGGTACAATGCTGTCGCATACGTAGGCTCTTTTCGTGATCACGGGCTACAGCAAGTGTCATGGAAACTAGCTATTAGTAAGGCGAGAACATCAGCATCATCGTTATCATCATCGTGATAATCATCGTCGTCGTCATCATCATCATCATCATCATTGTCATCATTGTCGTCATCATCATCATCCTCATCATCATCATTATCATCGTCATCATCATCGTTATCATCGTGATAATCATCATCATCATCATCATCATCATCATCACCATCATCATCATCACCATCATCATCATCATCATCATCATCATCATTATTATCATCATCATAATCATTATCATCATCATCATAAGCATCATCATGATCATCATCATCATCATCGTCGTCGTCATCATCGTCGTCGTCATCATCATCATCATCATCAACAGCATCCTCGTAATCATCCTCATAGTCATCGTTATCCTCGCAACAGCCGTCATCAATAGAATCATGACTTGATACTGCTCCTCTCCTCTCCCGTTCGTGATGCTGACTGGAAACGAACCATACAGGTGGAACAGCACGAGCAGCTGATGAGCGAGTTTGAGAACAACTACACCGAGTTCAAAAACCACAGCTTCGAGATGCAGCACACCTTTTTCAGAGCTGTGGAGGAGCGCGAAGAGGGCTTCTTCAACTCTCTGGCGCAGCTCGCTCAGGTGCCGGTAGATTATCCGCAGCGATCCAGACTCGCACACAGCATCTACAGCAGCACTTGCAGGGGAACATTAAAATCAAATCTAAATGGTGTTTGCTTAGAGATAGGAGAAGAGCAGCTTTATTCCTTCCGTGCACGGGGAGACTGAGAGCAAGGTTCGTGCCTCGCTGGGAAAACCCCTGGTTTTCCATTTTTCCATCTAAGATACGCCTCCCAAGTACTACAAATACGATCCCAATACCTGAACCCAGGTAATTACCGGGCTTTCAGCTTCATTCAAAGTAGTGTACCATAACACTAGCCCACGCTGGTACGTGGATAATGATTTTTGAGTCCATCGTGGGTTCTGATTTCTACAGGCCCTTGTAAACCCCTTCAGATTAGCACCCTAATTTTTGGAGAAGAATTTTTTGGAAACTCGTAGTGTGGGATACTTTTTGGAGTTGGAAAGAAACGATTGGGAGTTAATATGAGTGAAAAGGTTTTAAGTTGCGAAAAAGCGTCACCGATTTTTTGCGCGAAATGTAAAAGTTAAGAATATCTATATCGCTGTTTTTCTGAAGTTGGCGTAGGACTCATCACGTCACGCTCTTAAGAACCAGATTAGTTGATGGTCCCAAACAAGAGTTTCTTGAATATATACTCTCAAGTCGTAAGAGTTTCTTATCATAAGAATTCCTTAAAGTGGTGTCGCGTGCTGTACTCGCCTATGCCGTTAGTTTTTTGTCGCAGATCGAACAGATCATGGGTTCCCTACCTGATGGCCTAGATCTTTTCAAGGCATATATATTCCTGATCTGTGGGATCTGGCTCATGTTGCCGGGTCGGAGCCGTCTAATCTGAACTATCTAAGACGTGTCTCCTGGGTTGGATCTGTACTCGTACAGATTCCACACAATTTCATTTCATAGCGGCAGTTGAGAAGGATCTACGGTAGATTATCTACAGTAGATCATGATATATCTGTGGATGATCTGTCCTATGTATGAATTAACTATTTATAACAGTAGCCCCCCAAGTACAACAACCTGGGGGTGGGGGTATAATGTACACAGCGTATTGTAAATAAATGGGCTGTGACCCTAAACTGTGCTGGCATGAATTGTCTGCGCCTTCGGCCTCCACCCCCGCCGTCCCCCCTGACTGGCTGACTGACTGACTGACTGAATTGACCTCCTATGAACCCCCACCCCCTCTTTGTGTTTTTTGCTGCAGGACATGCTGGAAAAGATGTCTAAGAACGAGCTTCCCGAAGACGGACCTGACGAACTGTCCAACCTTCTCATTGATAGGGACACCTGTAAGCACGCAAAATACACTATAGTACATACCCTTGTACATAACAGTACATAGGGGCACACCAACAAGGAACGCCCGATATGAGCAAGGCTTGGTGTTCCTCACCCCTGTGACATCAACCTTGATCGATGGGGACACCTGTAAGCACGCGAAAGACACTACATGCGATACTGGTCCGCCAACAACAAAAAACGCCTACGAAACAATATGAGCAAGCCTTAAACACCTTACGGTGACACCGATCTTGAGCCACCTTGAGCTAGGCTAGGTTTTTACATACCGGGTACCACTGTATCCCCTAGATATAAGAATCGTTATAATACTATTACGGGGGTCCATAGTTAACGGGACCAAGTTTTGTTAGTAAAAATACCTAAATATATAGGTTTTTTATGTATGCCATAGTTCCTGTTAACTATAGACCCCCGTAATAATAATCAGCAAAAACGGCCCTTGTAAGTAAGGGCTGGTAGGGTTCAGCGTACATCTCGTCACTGAGTGCGATTTCTCAATCGCATTTTCTGAATCGCAATTTCTGAATCCCAATTTCTTAGCGTCCCCCCCCAAAAGTGTGCCTGACCTTCTTGTTACGTGTTTGTCTTAATCGTTGGGCCCATACTGAGCACACACTGTATTATCCAGGGTTTGTATTGAGGCGTGACCGCAGGGATCGTTGTTTCGGGTGCCGTGTGTACCCCCGGATGCATACAGCCTCAACGGAGTCAAGTATTGGCCTGCTTATACGATACTCTCGTAATCGGCGTTTGTTTTCGTCTTTGCCCCCCCCCCTTCTCCCTGAAAGCTCCCAACGCGTTTCGCAGTTCATAACAGGCGGCTAGTACTTACCGAGGGGCTAATGTTGTAAGAATCATAACCCACGACGGACCCAAAAACCAAGTATGCCCCTATGGTCTACACGCTATGTTGGGTTCCGATTGCTCAAAGTATGTTCCCCCGTAACATATACTGGTATAGCTCTATACTGCGCTCGTATCGCCGGGGACATGGGGGGAGACGAGGGGGGCACCTCCGCTAAGATTAACGGTCGCGCCGCATAGTAGGGGAAGGAAACTGTAACGCCAAGATTAGAGATAATGCCTTCCAGGTACTTGAAAAAAGGAGAATGGCACCCTCAACTTGTGAGATCGAAAATTCAAATGTCTTAAAAACTCAATACGGTACTTGTAAGCTTCGTATACGAGAGGAGATGAGGGAGTTTGGGAGGCACCTCAACCAACATGAACCACGATGAAAACAAAACACCTACATGAAATCGCCACACACCGCGTAAGAGACCCGGGGATCCTCGTTTTTTTGCTTTTTTTGTGCTCTTTTTTGTTGTCCTAGAAATCAAAGATGCTACAGTAGTCATATTATTTACAATAAGGAGCAGGTGCTTTCTGGCGCGTAAGGCCCACGTTGACTGCAGTTCTAAAAGAGTCAAGTTACCAACTACAGTAGCTATTGGTCGAAATAAATGTCAGTTGTTTCCCGGAGGTGCCGACTATCCGACTCATTGGGTTTCCATACTTGTAGGAAAGATTGTTCAATGCGGGACAGATATTTTGTTTTTTGGACGGGGCCCCTCCCTCGGCCGGAGTGGACTGATTTGGCTGACGTTTAGGTCGACAAGTCGACTGGTCACCAGCTGGTTTCGTCATCCGACTTGCCGACTGAAGTCAGGTAGTTGTGCTGATGGCACCTACTGTATTTATGGACTAGTTGTTAGTCGTGAAATCCTGCCACTCATAGCTCTTCCATTTCGGCCTGTACTGTTTCAGGGGGGCGTTTACTCTAAGGGTAAAAAGACCGTGGTCCCCTCTATTTGTTACTATTCATTTGTATAACATCAACGCGGGTGATAACGCCTGCCAGGTGTGTGTGTAATACATGAGGGAACACCTCAACCAAGATGAACCGCAAGCGCTATATGGCATAGGAAGGGATGCCGTACAGAAATGAAACCAACAGGGTCGCGTTGGATTCCTTGTTTTGCCCCCGGGGGGGACGCCCCCGCTCGATCGTCGAAAATCTTCCTCACCCCTCACGACAGGTATGAACATGGTAGTTGGTTCTCATGACATCCACGTGGGCAAGCTGTTGGGCAGCGAGGACGAGACGAGGGCGGCAGAAGTTCGCGCCATGGCAGACATCATCGAGAACCGCCGACGAGGGGAAAGGTGAGCAGACGAAAAAATGCTACTACTGCTGTCACGAAAGGGATTAAACAGGTGGTGGCGGGATCCATATGTATTCCGCCTGTGTCCACTGTTGTCTCGTCTAAGATGCGCCTCCCAAGTAATACAGATACGTTCCCAATACCTATAAACTGGGGTAGTTACCGGTATCTCAAGCTCTGTCAAGGCAGTACCGTAACACACGCGCGGTGTCGAGTACTGCTCGTTCTATAGTAGCATCACTAACAAGCAGGGACGCGTACATACCTGGTATACGTTACCGGCACAGGTAACACAAAGGAAACTGGAGCTACGGCTGAGTAACAACATTGCTTGCGATAGCACAAAGTGACGTAGCGTCCCCTGTACGGAAACGTCTTACTGTAATACATATTGGAAAACCTCCCAAACCGCACATCCTCTGTGATGAATAGCACATCAGCATCATCAGCGGATCAGTGGTTCTTTTTGGCGGTAACAGTGGTATGTTATGGTACTGCTTTGAATGAGGCTCAAAGCCAGGTAATTCCCTGGGTTCAGGTATTGGGATCGTATTTGTAATACTTGGGAGGCGTAGATGGAAAACCAGGGGTTTTCCCAGCGAGGCACGAACCTTGCTCTCAGTCTCCCCGTGCACGAAAGTAATACGGTAAAGCTGCTCTTCTTCTATATCTAAGAAAACAACACAAGTGAGTACCAACGAGTAGGCAAACCTGTCTAGGGATACAAAGTGTCCCAACCTTGATCTTAACAGGTAACATTAGTTTCTTGTGTTATGGCCGTGACCTTCGTCGCAAATTTCGGGTATATTAATTTTCACACACACCTGCCAAAAATCTCCTCCCAAAAAACAAATGTCCAATGATCGCCCATAACCAACAAACGCTTTTTATATTTGCTTTTATCGGAGTAAATAATTTGCTTCAATAATCGGGGTCAATAATATCTTCAGCAGTTTGAGATTTAGTGCTGACGGAAAACCAGGAACTCTTAAAAAGACATGCCAGGAAAAAATTGTTTTTGCTTTCTTTTGCTTTAGTTTTCGTTGAATATTTGCCTCTACTAATTATGCTCGAACTTGTTTCTTTGGTTAATGGCTTTCATTGCAGGACCCGAAACCGAAATCGCATGCTGGAGCTGCAGGACTTCTTCGAGAGAAATCGACGGCACATCGCCGACTTAATTTCCAGCAAACTCTTGGAAGACTACGACGACGCAGACGGGGGTTAAGAGCCAAATACACCATTATTTCATAGGAAAACTTGTATTTTGGGGTTCGGTCAAAGGCTTATTTCGGCCTTCATATGCTAGTTTTATTAGTGTAGGAGGCGGCCAGTCAAGGGGTCGACCGGTGGTCTTCCATTAATCCCTTTGGGACCCATTTGATAGCGATCAAATCAACGATAACTTTGGTGTCATGGGCGTACGGGTGGTATCATGTCGCGCCTCGGTGCCGTGCGACTCCTTGCATTGGAACTCGGACACCAAACATATATCACGCTCCAATCACGCGGTGGCCGTTTGCTGAAATCGTCGTTTCGTTTCGTCAATTTTCTCCTCTGAGCTCAAAGAGGGCGAATAATATATTTTGGTCTCGTACGTACTTACGGTATTGCGGGGAATAGTAGTAGTCAGTACCAAATATGATACCGCTCTGACCCAAAATACAATGGACCGTTTGGATTGAATATTTATGTGCTAACTGTCCCTATATTTCGGGTCAGAGTGATACCTGGTATGGTGTGTGAACCTTGGGGGATACCTGGTTTTTGGGTCCATCATGGGTTTTGATTCTTACTACAAATGCCCACTCGCGACAGCCACTTTGGCTAGGTAGAGCTGTACATAGCCTAGGGCGATACAGCGGAGCGATACTATAAATGACGTGCGGTAAAGACAACAACAGCAGCAGCACTAACAAAAGAGTTCGAGGCACACTACTGTAGCACCGCGCGCCGATCGATGCGTCTGCCTGCACCAACGGTGAAATGCAACAATAACAAGTTAAATACGTAGTGCCAGCCAGCGACAGCTGCGTTTTGTTTTTGCTTGCTCCTCTCACCTCACCCCAACAAAAAAAAAAAATCGCAGGAAACTTTCTGGCTTTCATATTTCGCCCCAAGCCTCACGCACTTCTTTTTCTAACTCCAAAAGTGCTCTTCTCTATGTGATGTCAAGTACCATTTGATACATCATCGTAATATTGATCATCTAGCTCCCTCACCTACCTGCCGTCGTGATAGGCTGTACAGGATCTGCCTAATAGGGCAGATCCAACCCAGGAACTTGTGCTACAGCAGTAAATCGTGCAGATTATACGGCTCCCACCCAGCAACATGAGCTAGATCATACGACCTGTAGATCGGGAACATATCTGCCTTGAAAGATCTAGACCATCAGGTGGGAATCGATGGTCTATCCTTGGTGTGTAATGATAAGTCGTCCCCTAAACCAGGGAGGTGCGGTTAAAATAAAGTGGTTCAACACCTTAGGACTACACCCTCGAATCGGGGACAAAACTGACTGGAAATCATGCATACCTCGGACAGATGACGATCTATCTGCAGATAAGTCATCTTGAACATCTAGATCCTTAACCTAGCGTTCTGAGGTGCTGTGCAGGATCTGTACAGTGCAGATCCAACACAAGGAACACGTGCTATTGGATCGTACTGATTCTACGGGGTCCCATCCGGCAACATGAGTGAACTACAGCGCATCACACAGATCAAGGATCTATCCACCTGCCCCGTGAAAGGTCTATATCGGACGCGTGCTACGGTGCAGGTAGCACTATTTTTCTGAAGCTTCTCACTTGGTTATAGTACAAGACCTCTATTCCCCACCCAAAAATTGATTAAAGCTCTGTTTCTCACCCAAAAAACTGATTCAAGAGAAAACTATAAACAAAGTGCAACCTGGTGAACAATCTCAATCCTTAAGCCTGGGATAATCACGAACAAAATCGTCAAAATACTAACGGTATTCAAACGATATTGGATTAAGGAGCCGGGTCAGTCTCAGTGACATAGTATTTTTGGACAAAAAGTGCCTCTCGTAACGTAGCACGCCGTATCATGAAGCGGTGATCTGTCCGATTTGTGATCTACGTAATGTCAGATACAAGGTATGTGGTTCCTCCATGTAGAGCAGAGCCAACGATGTGCGTTGCTCTAATGTTCTCTAGATGCTACCTCGATGCGTTCGTGTATGCTTGGTGATCGGGGGCGTTGCCCTGCTCTTTTTTCAGGTGCTACCTCGATGCGTTCATGTACATTTTGCGATCGGGGTGATGGTGGTGGTTGGTGTTGAAGTTAGAAAATGGTTGCGAACTGCCAATCCGAACATAATTAAAGTGACAACAACGCTTGTTTTTTGTTCTAGTGTGAACCCCTCTGTCTACACCTCGGAAATAGGCGTGCATGTTTGCGTTTTTTTGGTGTTTCTATACGGTAGTGCACTATTGGCAGCAAAAAAAGGTTGTAAGCTTTTCAGGACTGCCGTCTCCTTTCGGGGAGCAAACTACGCAGAATTTGAGTGATTTGTCCTCGAAACGGGACTGCAGTTCTCAAAGAGTTAAGGCGCGAACACGCGCAATAATACGCACGACCAAGAGCTGCAAGTGCAGTGGAGCGCGTCGCATCAAAAAGACTTTTCACATTTAACATTGGTCGTTCAAAAACAGCAAACGTCACTGCGACGTAAAACACTGGGACCAGCTCTAATCCCACCCCCTCCCCCTCCTCCCCCCATCGCCTCCTCCCCCACCTTCAAGCCGCCGCCGCCTCCAACCAACCCCACCCCTGGCTAGAACTCGGGAATCCTAGTAGCAAGAGGGCTCGCTCTACCCCCCCACACACTGGTGGGACGGGGGTGGGAAGGTGCTATCGGTGCCAAAATATCTAATCGTAGATTCACATCCTGCTAAAATCTTCAGTCGTAGATTCAGGTCGTGCGGAAAACAAATTAGTCGTAGATACCAAAAGATCGACGGATCGTGCTAAAAGGTCGTACTAAGAGTCGTAGATCCAGGTGGTTCCGAAATATCTACTCATAGATCCAGTCCTTCATGGCAGACTCGTGGTCTACAACCTCGGCGTCCCCGAACCAGAGGGCGATCTCCTTCTCAGCGTTCTCGATGGAGTCAGACCCGTGGCAGATGTTTCGCCCCACCTATTATTGTGTATCGGGGTGGGGGAAGAAAGTCAGTAGGAGAAATTGCGACGAAGAGAAGAGGAAAGTGAGAC
Organism: Macrocystis pyrifera; assembly: GCA_031763025.1. NCBI lineage: Eukaryota > Phaeophyceae > Laminariales > Laminariaceae > Macrocystis > Macrocystis pyrifera. The sequence continues at coordinate 14,637,282 of JASSKH010000004.1, read as the reverse complement.
GAAAAAACAGATCGGAGGGCGAGGGAAGGACCATAAAGTGCTATTGATAATAACAGTACTCGTACGTAGCGCACGTACGTAGCGCACGCACGGTCGGTGTACCACGAAGCTTCCAAAGCTGGCAAAAGCTGAGTGTCGCTGACTAATCAACCGGTCGAACGTTCAACTGAAATCAGTAGTGTTATTTAAAAAACACATGGGGACGAAAAGATGAAAGCAAGACGAAAAAGAAAATACTACCAGGTACAGGATAAAAACACCAAATGAAAGAGGAATGAAAGGTCATAAGCAAAGAGATTGCACAGCGATAATATGTGAAATTGAGGATGAAAGCAAGGCAAGTATAACAACAAAGCAAGGCAAAGAAAAGAGGATCTCTATGGTGAAGAAACAAAAAACCAAAAACCAAGCTGAGCCTGAAGAAGAAATATAAAAGAAAAAATCGAGCGTGAGCGCGCACGCGAGGCGTGGCTTGCGACCGGGGCATCAGTGTCGACGCCGAAGAGCAAGCACCGCAAAGCAACTGCCGGCGGAGGGCGAGAGCACGGAAGAAGAGGAGATAATCGGTCACCGCTCGCCGCCGGGGGTGGGGGAAGCGAGAACGAACCATTCGTAGCACATTCAGAAACATATACGCCTACCCAAGCACATAAACATACATACACGCGCATGCACGCGTATCCATGGACATACACGCGCACATACACGCACACACGCAACACATACACACGGGCCGGGCGATGGCGCTGCCCGTCCCCTGACTCCTGCCGCTGCTGTTGCCGCTACTACTGCTACTGCTATATATTATGCTACTACTGCTGCAGCTACTGCTGTTGCTGCTACTGCTCCTGTTGGTGCTACTGCTGCTGCTGCGGCTGGCTGCTACTGCTACTGCCAGTACTGCTGCGACTGTTGTTGCTGCTACTGCTGCTACTGCTACTACTGCTATACTACTACTAATACTACTATAGTACTACTACTACCACTATCGCTACAACTACTACAACCACTACTACGATTACTACTGCTGCTACTACTACCACTACTGCTGGTGTAGGTTGAAGGCCAACGATGACGCGGCTCTGCTCACCATGGAGCAACCAATAAACCCTCCACCACTCACCTCTATGCAGAAGTCGCCGCGGATGGTTCCCGGCGCGCTTTGCTTGGGGTTGGTCTCCCCCAACATCTTGCGACCCATCGCTACCGCGTCCTTCCCCTCCCACGCCATGCACACCACAGGTCCCGAGATCATGTAGGCCAGCAGCTTCGGGAAGAACGGCTTCTCCACCAGGTCCCTGGTCGTGCGTGTGGTATATCATACATCATGTGTCACCATCGTCATTGTCAACGTACGTGTTATGATATGCAATGGTTCACACCTCGGATAACGTAGCACTCGGATAACACTTACCTACGTTATGGGGCCTAGCACAGGAACGTGGTAACGTACTAACGTAATGTCAGCACTGGAGGAGCGATCACGGTAACACGGTAACAGTGTTAACTGGAAACCCACGAACGTGCACAGGCCTTAACGTTATGTTGCTGCTCGATCTCGTCCAGCTCTGGTACGGTAACATTATCCTATGCCGTGATCAGTCCTTGGACTAACACTGTAACATAGTGCTTGGCTTTGACCAAACACGTACGTTATCACTCTAACATGCCCAGATCGATATCCGCATATTTACTAGCACGATAATATAATATTATTGTCGACGCAGCGTTAGACATAACACACTAACATAGTGTTACTCGTAAGAGGAGTGTTACACATGACACCCTAACATAACGCTACCATCTTCGCCAGCACTACTAACACATAACATTACGTTACAAATAACACACTAACATAACACAACGCAGAGGCCAGCACTACTAACACTACGTTGTCTGGACCCCCCATCTGATTGCCTTAGGCTTGGATAACGTAACACTTAACGTACGTTAGATACGTTACGGCCCATACGTAACATTATGCTAGGATGTTAGCCTAAATGCGGAGGTCTCTGTAATATTATGTTAAGGTGTTATCAACACGTAAAGATCTGACGGTAACATTCCGTTACCGTGTTACCACAAAAAATCAATCCGGGTTTAACATCATGTTACTGAGTTACCGTTGGGGCCGAAGTCGTTCTAACGTAATGTTACTACGCTACCCTTTCGATATTCCCGAGATCTAACATGTGTTACCTGTGTTAGTGGTAAAGCGGCGTGGCGGAGTAACATAACGTAGCCGTGTTATCCAATTTCGCCGACATCTCAGTAGGGGATACCGACAAAAATATCCCCGGGGGAGAATAGCATGGAATCCCCGGTAAAAATGCCTCCATATTTTAAAACCCCAAAACAGGGGATACTTGGGAGATATCCCCGCAAAAAACGCCTCATTTTTTTCTGGAAACCCCGCCAGTACGTTATCCATCTATAACACAGAACGTTATCCATCTATAAGGTAATCTGCACACTCGCACGTACGAGTTAACACGGCAGTAACATATTGTTGATGCTGGATTGGGGGTGTACATTATCTGTTAACTTGTGTCACTACATACATTGCATACGAGCTAACACATTCACATAACGCGAGTGTTTTATCGATCATATACGTTATCCATTAGGCGTATGTTATAGTAGCAAGACTTCCCTCACATAACGTCGCTCGATATGCACTGCTGCTGCGGCTGATACGGTAACATAATGTTAACGCTGTATAAATCTACGTCATCCCTCTAACGTGTGTTACGACAGCCACTAGGAGTTTCACTAACACACTAACATAGTGTTATGTACGCGTTTATTTGGCCGTGCACGTTATCCGTCGAAAGGGTGTTACGGTAGCAAGTAAGAATCCCGCTGACACACAAGCACAACGTTACTCGCTAAAGGCTGAAGTCGCTAACACGGCAACATAATGCCACTGTTGAATTGACCATGTACGTCATCCCTTCAACGTGCGTTACGATAGCCTCAAGGAATCCCGCTAACACACTAACGTAGTGTTACTCGCTATGGGCTGCATACCCTAACACCGTAACACATATACTGCGGTCAGCACGGGATCAAGGTAAAACTCTTGAAATAATGTTACGCGATCGCCCGCCAATATCATAACGCACTAACACTATGCTATCACAAGATGCAGAAGGTAGTTAACATAGCAACGTGATGTTACGGGGGATTTTCGCTGACGCCTAACATTCATATAAAACGTTACGTGTTACGCTATCTAAGGTGTGCAATGGTTGGAGAAGAGTGCTGACGATAGGGGTAACTCTTCTCGGTCAAAAAATATTTCTGACTGACCGGGTTCCTTAGTCCAACATCGTTCGAATACCATTATTAATAGGAAAGACGTCAGCAGACGGCACGATCACCCGTTGGCTTACAGGAACTCTGCCTTGATATGTCTTGACTGACAACAAAGTACTAGGTTTTAGTGTGGAACACTCGGCCCTACACCCTTGACAGCGCACATGTTGCGTGGCTTGACATGCCTGACATCTTTGATTAATAGTGTTTCAACAATAGCATTCGTGATATACCTATATACTCGTACTGCTGTTTCTGGCTTTTCGATTTTATACTTGATCGAGTTTGCACTTCTAGCTTTATCTCTAAATCAGTTTTTGGATGGTACTGCTGGCTTTTCGATTGTATATTTCGATGAGTTTGCGCTTCTAGCTTAATCTCTAAATCAGTTTTGGAATACTTCTACTGCAGGTATTGAGGTTCTCAAGTGAGGAGCCTGATAAGATGTAGGTACTGTATCTGCACCCCTACCGCACTCGTAGCACGCGTCAGGATAGCAAACGAACGAGGGCGGACGTTTCGAGACCGGGCAATGGTCGGTATATACAGTCGTCATGGTCGTTGTCAATGCTTGCCATGGTCATTGCCATGGTGTCGTTTTCATGTTATCATGGTCGTCCTCGTGGTTGCCATCGTCGTCGCAAGGGCGTTGCAAAACGAGCGAAAGCACGGACGTTTCGAGACGGGGCGGTGGTCGGTATTACGGTCGTCATAGTCGTTTGTCATTGCCCGCCATGGTCATTGCCAGAGTCGCTTTCATGTTGTTATGGTCGTCCTCATGGTTGTCATCGTCGTCATAAGGCGTTGCAAAACGAATGAGAGTACAGACGTTCGAGACGAAGCGATGGTCGGTATAACGGTCGTCATCGCCATGGGCATTGCTCACCATGGTCACTACCATGGTCGTTTTTCATGTTATCATGGTCATCCTCATGGTTGTCATCGTTGCCATAAGACATTGCGAAACGAGCGAGAGCACGGACGTTCGAGACGGAGCGATGGTCACCATGGTCGCCATAGACGTTTTGGTGGTCGTTCTGATCGCCAGTATGAGGATAGTTATCATGGTCGTTGTGGTCGTTATCATGGTGTTCATTGTCGTTACCATCGGTCGCCATGGTGGTAGTTATCATGGTCGTTATGGTCGTTATCATCGTATTTATTGTCGTGATCATGGGTCGCCATGGTCGTCATCATGGCTTTCATGGTCGTTATTGTGGCCGTCGATATGGTGGGCATAGTCGTTGTGATGGTCATGGCCATCCGCTATCTATCATGATCGTCATCGTCGTCGTGAACGCAAACGAACAAGCTCGGACGTTCAAGACGCCGAGACGGAGCGATTGTCGTCAAAATCATCACCATCATGATCGTGACTAAGGTCTTTATCACGGGTCGCCATGGTCATACTACGTTTCGTCATGGTTGATGTTATCGTCGTCATGATCCTCCTGGTCGTTATCATGGCCTTCATGGCCGTTCTGGTCGTTATCATTGTCGTCCTGGTCGCTACCATGGCGGTCACGATCGTTGTCATGGTCGTTACCATGGTCGTTGGGGATGCACCCGACCAACCACGAGGCCGTTCGAGACGGAGCAAGCGGAAGAGTCGAAGCCAGAACGGCGACGACGATAAATACACCAAAACACGGTTCTATTTAATAGCAGAAACCCTGCGGTGATGTTAGCACTACAGCCAGTAGTGCTCATCAAGTCGGTGTTCTTGGGAAGGTTTTAACTTGTCGGTTGATAGGTACCGTAACGTTACACACGTCGGAGGATAGATCATCTAGATCACCTAGATCCTAAACTGCCGTTATGAGACGCTGTGCACGATCTGTACAGTACAGATCTAACTCATGAAACATGTCCCAAACCATGCAGGCTATACGGTTCCCACCCGGAAAGATGAGCTAGATCATACGAATCAGGAATTTATCTTCTCCGAAAGGTCTATATCATGAAGCAGGAATCGATGATCTGTCCACCGTATGTAACGTTTGAAAACATTCCATATTCATCAGGCCACTTTTCTACGATCCTTAGGCAACTTAGGCGCAGGCCTAACTATAGGTCTCCACTTAGACGTATACCTGATACGTAGTACCCACGGACTGTTATTGGTTTTGTTCCCGATCCCCCATAAATCCTCTCCAACAAATAACATGAGCCAAGCGCGAGAGCTCACTTGTAGTGCGTCCTGAGCAATGCCTCGTCCGCCTGCTTGAGCTTGAGGGCAGCTAGTTTGTAGCCGCGCTGCTCAAAGCGTGAGATGATGGTTCCAACAAGCCTGTTGCAAGAGCGCAGGCGAGGCATGTAGAAGTAGCAGCAGCAGCAGTGCCGCGGTGCAACGAGGCAACAATCACGTGCGCGTGTAGATACAACAGAAGAGGGGAGGGAGGGAGGGAGGGAGGGAGGAGGAAGGGAGGGAGGGAGAGATACTTAGTCTTAAACAATCTAAGCGGGAAGCTCGAATCCAGACATCCATGCTATGCCGCCCATACTAAGCAAAACTGAAGACCTCTCAGGTGCACCATATTGCCATGATTAAAACAGCCAACAGCGTTGGAACTCCTGCTGCTGCTGCCGCCGCCGCAAACAAGAAACTTAGAAACGCCACGAGTAACGCTACCATGACAACATAAATACAACAAAACATGTGGAGTTGCTTGCTTTAGCTGTAGCTATTAAGGACCGTAACGAACCGAAAAAAAACACGATTCGTGACTCTTTGGCGTCACAAAATATCACGATCCATGACATCTCAGTTGTAACGAAAGAAGCTGAAAAACGTCACGTTTCTTGATATTTTCAAATTGTAAAAATTCAGATATTTCAAATCCAACGGTTCTTGCGGATGGGGCCAACTCTCGCGCGGGTGGGGCACGGCCAGGGTGGGGCATGGCCAGGGCGGGCCGGGCCGGGTCGACCGCGCCTGGTCCGGCCCGTGATATACCCAAACCACGGGCCGACGTCTGACCAAGCCTGCGAGCTTCTAATCTCAGCTGCCGTCGGCCAGGCCCGGTCCGCGAGACCCAATCGTACACGTCGTCTGCCCGGCCTGGCCCGTGAGATGCTCAAGATTATTTTCGCTTGTTTTTCGCGCTGTGGCTCTTCCTCCTCAAGATTTCGAGGCCACAACGTGCTGGTTAGTCCGCGCCTAGCGGTGTCTTTGGGCAGCCGCCCGTTGTCCACAATACGCGTACGAAGCAGAGTCCGACATGCCCCTATACCGGCCTTCGGATACCGTTCGTGCGCGTGGGTTACGTAGTGCTTTTATCAGGCGTATTTCGAGCCACGACAAAACGTCACGAATCGTGATTTTGCTGGGAGTTTTTTAGGGAAGAGCTGAACAAATTGGCGTCATGATCCGTGATATTTTAGTCGTGAATCGTGACAAAACCAAAAATGACGACTCATGACAAAAAACCTTACGAATCGTGAATAGTTTTGTTCGATAGGAATGGCCCTACTACGAGGAATTCGCGCAGCAGAATATGAGTACACGATGTACCGTAGAAAACCTAGATGTCGATAATCAATTTACAGGGCGGGCACAGTAGTAATCAGGACCCATCATCGACACAAAAAACTACACATTCCGGTATTTTTTGCGAGCACATTTGGTCCTGATTATTACCTTCCCCCTGTAAATAGATCCTATACTGCCGTTCTGAGGTGCTGTGCAGGGTCTGTATTGTACAGATACAACCCAGGAAACATGTCCCACGTGTACTCGTATCGTAGATCATGCAGATTACACCGCTCCCACCAGGCAAAGTGAGCTACGGGTAGATCATACAGCTCAGGGGTCTATCTGCCCTGACATTAGTAGATCACCGAGCGGGAATCGACGATCTGTCCGAGGTGTTGACAATTGTAACTGTCGTCAACTTGTGTGCGTGCGGACGGCGTACGTGGAACGCTTCAGTGAGCTCGGAAGGGAGGGGGGGGGGGTAGCGTTGCACTCCGCCTGACTGAGAACCGGGTACCCGGTGGCGGGTACCCGGAACCGTCGGAACCGGAACCGTCCCGGTCCAAGTCACGGAATCGCGGGTATTTGTACCCCGGTACCCGTCAATTGTTCTATACGGAGGTCCCAAGACTGGGGTATACCTTGATTCATACATACCAGGTACACTGCAGCAGCAGCTGTGCCCCTAGACTCTCGCCTCCCGCCCCTGCAGACTATAGACCGACAGTAGAAAATACCCCTACAGTATCTGCGTTCGCACAACACGCTACACACCAGTACACAGACGTACACGATGCCCTTAGCACAGCGTAGATGGCCCTACTTTACCATGAACCACAGAAAATAGACCAATCACGAGAAGTTCCAACCTTTCGATGTTGCTGTTCGTAAAGAGACCGATGTGATTGCGGCAATTAGATCGACCACCACGTAAATAGTGTATGGTAACCCGGGTACGCCGGTACCCGTGTCCGCTTAACACGCCACCGATCAAACGCGAAAAGGGGAGCAAATAGTGTATGGTAAACCGGGTACCTGGGTACCCGGGTATACCCGTGTCCGCCTTAGCACGCCACCGCTCAAACGCAAAAAGGGAGCAAATAAATAGTGTATGGTAAACCGGGTACCCGGGTACCCGGGTACCCGTGTCCCACTCAAAGGCTAAAAGGGGAGCAAAAAGTGTCTGGTAACCCGGGTACCCGTGTCCGCCGGAGCCCCGGGTACCCGGTTCCGGTTCCGGCTGGAGCGCCCCCCACCCGGTCCGGTACCCGGTTCCAAATTTTGAGGCCGGGGTGCAACTAGGGGGGGGTGGGGTCCTTATTTTTTTCGTGCCGTCAACAACTAGATAGTCTCGTTCGCAAAGGACCACTCAGGACGGAAATGTAACGACCGTGTAGTCTTCATATTTATGCCTCAACGTTCCTTACGTTTCCATCCAGAATGGTATACCTCGTGCCTGGTACCTACGAAGTACCAGGCACCTGGTATCACTGTGGATTCAGGCACAAGACAGCAGCAGCAAAGTGCATGGGATGCCTTCCTCATGCTTCCCGTCGACCGGTGACGTTACGTTCCTTTCATTATGACAGACGAGAGCACACACGTAACTGGCGACAGGTGCCAGGTACCTGGTGCGTAGTCAGTAGTCAGTAAATCGTTGATTGCGGTGGAATGGCCGGTTGACGTAGCAGCAGTAGTATTAGTAGTGCTTCCCCCCTCCGGTGCTGTACGCAAGTACAGTCGTACGACAACAGCATGGGTTTGGGTCTCACAACAATTTCACGCACGACTACTGCTGATTCTGGCTTCGACCAGAGGGAAAACTAAGAACACTGCTGTTACTGCGGGATCATCAGGCGACGTTGGAAACTGAAATGACAGAGCATCTCGGCATCGCGCACCTGCACCACGCGCCACGCAAGAGCATGAAGAATGACCGGTTGACGTTAGAGGAGAGCAACATCAATCCAAACACCACCACCACTGCCACCCTAACCACCACCGCCGCCGCGATCATCATCACCATCGACGGTACCACCAGCAATGAACCCAGGGCCGTAAACTCGAGAGAAATATGGAATGCGTCCGCGGCGGCTTACCCTCGCTGTACACCGTCAGGCTTGATCATGATGTACGAACGCTCCATGCTCATCGTGGGCCTTTCCGTTGCCAAGTTGGATGCGGAAACATGGCTGATCCTGCTCCCAGCGAAGGCGCCGGCAGAGGCTGTCGGGACGACGAACCCGAGCGCCGCGGGCAAGAGGGTTGCGAGACCGCACAGAAGAGCCCTCACCATCATTCTTAACCGTGCTTCCAAAGGGCGTAGGAGGAGAAGGAGAAACAGGAGAAGCTGAAAACACCAGCAGGTGGAACAGAACATGTCATGAGTGCACGAAGTTGTCATTGAGACCTGCGAGGCATTATCAGGACCGGGGTACACGTTTTTTTAACGCCAACGGCCGAGAGAATCTTATAATCTTCGCAATGGATCCAACCCCGGCCATCCACGGGTGCACAGAATACACCTAGCTATTCCGCCTGTGCGCATGGGACACAGCAGTACATTTCGATGCTATTAATAGTACCAATGAGGGCGAACGTCGAAATTGAGAGTAAAATGTACGACGACCGAGTATCACGTACCGGGTATCACGTTTGTTTCCCATCCAACGACGAGCAGCTCGTGAAAACTCTATCATACGAAGCAAATCGTGCATCAAGTAAGTCTACATAACTCCTTTCGCTGGCTACATCCTACTTAACACCGACCTGTAATACTCTTCCTGTTGCTTTTGCTCCGACCTCGCTCATCTATCCTCTAGATACTCTTTGAATTTTGAATGCTATGATATAAGCAACCATCGTGTAACGTGCGTGGATAATTGGGGGGGAACGCGAACGTGAACCAGCCATGAATGGTCTCTCTCACAAAGTGTCTTGTCTACGATCATAGCTATAAATTGCTCTCGGCTGCTTATTGTGGTGGTAGCGACTACTCTATGCGTGCATGGTGGAGCGGGTGGGGATACTGCTGCAGTGAGCAAAATTCTCACCACCCGAGCTGATGATTGGTGAATATCTCCTGGTACATGCAGCGCAGCCTGGTATTCTTGACACGGGAAACAACACCCAACTATTACAAGCATCGCAAAGATCATCATCGTCACCCCTTCCAGCTACAGCATCACCATCGCCAACAACCAGCCATCCATCACCGTTCATGATCGTTATCACGCGGGTTAGTCTTGCACCATTGTTCGCACATGGGATCTCCACGCTTCGGTTACATTTTGAGCTGTAACGAGCAGCTCCTCGCCTACTCTCTTCTCGCCCGTTCATCGCTTTGTCTACAACAACAACGTACACAACTGGCTCTGGAGCACCATTTCCTTCACCATCTCTTTGGAGCTGAAGCTCGCGCAGCAACCAGTCGGCTGACCCCATCTGGCAGACAGTCGTGCTTGCCCCCTGCGGGCTGTCTGACGTGACTCAGTAGCAGCACCACACACTGCATGCGGAGTTCCCGCTAATAGGCTATGAGCCCCGATTTTCGTAAGCACTTCAGTGCTACGAGCCTTCAGCATCTGATTCATCAAAAGAAGACAACGACTGACTGAGAAGCCCGAGCTGGTGTGTACGCTGCACAGGGCTGCTACTGGAAGGACCATCATCATCTGGACCTACTGCTGCTGCGAAGAACGGCAACAACTATTTCTCCACGGAGCTGCCACAGAATCGTCGTCATCTGGGGCTGCAGCAGCTAACTCCTGTAAAATACACCAACGAGCTTTCATAGAGATGCCAAGATGATCACCACACTTGGAACTGTCGCTACGAACGGCACACTACTATAGAAGACACTAGAAAATTTACTGGTGTAGCATGCTGCTGAACATTTCGGGTTGAGCCGTCAAAAACGAGTAACGTCGTCATCGCTATAGTCATCATCGTCGCCGTCACCATGTCATCACCGTTACTACGGAAGCATTTATACGATATCACCATTCATTATCGTCACAGTCATCATCATCACAACCCTCACCATCACCACTACTGGTGTTCATATGACAGTGTTAACAAGGCAAGGCTACTTCATACTAGCAGTAGGCCATGTACGTTGGAAGCCACAACACATAACATGGTATGCTTGGCATGTTGAGAAAGTGAGAAGGAGAGAGAAAGAAAACTCTCTCGCAGCCTTTTTGGTAAAACTAATACAAATCACGAGGCAGGAGCTTCTTCCACGCACTACTGCACGGCAGCCGCGGCCAACTCGAGACGGCCTGGGACGAAGCAAGTCCCACGACTTAGCGCGATCAGCTCGCCCGTCTGTACACGCCGGGATTGCGGCAATCAACCTATCTACAGGTCTCGCAATCAACTATGTAAACCTCGACACACACCGACACACAGACAGAAAGTAGACACAGTACAGTAATTAATGCATCCTGCTATGTATTATTGAAAAAGCTTTTAGCCGAAGGCAAAACACGGCCTCGCGCCTCATTGTCGTCAACATCATCATGTCATCATCATCGCCATCATTGCCATCCTCATCAGCAAGCCCATCATGATCGCCATCGCCATCACGGTCGTCATCACCAGCATCATCACAACAATAACATCGCTACAACAAGAAGACAGCCAGGCATTAAATAATTAAAAATCTTAGGTCAAGTCATCATGCTAGTCAAGGGCCTTGCAAAAAATGACACCGCCAGCGCAGCCATTAAAAAAAATACTTCCTGCTGTAGGTCAAAGGATGTCGCCCACAACAGCAGCCCAGTCCGTACACCAGCTTACACATGCTGTACCTTCAATAATCAGTCCAAAGTAAAATAAACAATGTACGGGTGAATGTTACCTGCGTTCGCTGTAGTATCGTATGTCCTTCGGTTTGTTGTATACCACCAAGTGGTACCTAGATATGATGTAACAGAGTAGCGCATTTATAATACCTCGCAACTCATAACAAGCACGCGTGCCACACAGACAGGCGAAGGCAAAGGCCAACATAAATCACTCGATTCACATGGTAACACAAGGTTTTCAAGGACAACAAAAAGTGTCCTCCAAGACCTTACGGTACACGTGGTTGCAAACAGGTTTCACACCTCGGAAATATATCACGATCAATATCATCTACTGTAGATCCTAACCTTCCGTCATAAGACATATAGGATGTTGTGCAGGATCTGTGCGGTATAGATCCAACCCAGGAAAACACAACCTAGATCGTACAGAGTATACGGCTCCCACAGGGCAACATGATGAGCTAGCTCCTACTGGGACATATCAGTAACATAAGTGCCCTCGAACATCTAGATGATCAAGTGAGAAACGATGATCTGTCCGAAGTACGCAAGGTTTTCAAGCACGGCGAGAAGCACCCCGAGACCTTAACCCTTTTAGAAGTGTAGTCCCGTTTTCGGGACTAACCACTTGAATTCTGAGTAGTTTGTCCCCAAAACGGGACTACAGTCCTATAGGGTTAACGCACCCACCCCAGATGCGAGGGGCGGAGCGCGGGGGTGGGGGGGGGGGGTTTCCAGCACGACATGAAGTGTCCCAAGACCTCAGTGCACACTCATCCCCAAGTCCGAGGAGGGAAGGAGGGAGGGAGGGAGGGAGGGAGGGAGAGAGGGGGAAGGCCGAGATTAAAAGCAACCATCGTCGTCCCACGCGAAAAAAAAAAAAAAAAAAAACGACGAGATCAGACCCGGTCGGTCACTTTGTTATTACTACAGACTCATAATGCCCTTCTTCCGTGTAGCAAAAACTTGACTACACACCAAAACTATGATACCCGAACTCCTGCTGTATCCATACATATTGCAGCAGCTATTTGCTGCTGTGCGCACGTGCGGCATGAATGTGCACGATCGCATGGTGCGTATGTATTTGGACCTCTAATAGACGTCCGGTGCCTCCTCAAGAAACAAAACATTTTTCTTGGTAGACGACGATTCCAGCACCCTCCCCCTCCTCTCCCATTGAAGTTGTCATCCATATGCAAGTCCGCCTCAAAAGCGGGTTTTAGTAGGATAAATCTCACCCTTCATGCGCCTCGCCGGACACCTAACGGCGTTTCGCGCTTGGTGCAAGCAATGTCTGCCTGGTCGGTGAAACCCGACATGCTCCGTCCCGGCATTGTAGGGATGCGAGGGTCTATGATCATACGGCTACGGCCATTCATGAGATCGAGTACATCTCTCCTATCAAGTACATCCTTCACAACCAGCCCCCGCAGCTCCAGAAACAAAAGCGGAATGGAAAGAGCCGCAAAAAACAACGTGGAATCCACGACTACGTACTGCAAAAATGTGCAAGGGAGAACCACGTCGCCTAAAAGAAATATTACGCCCGACTTGCCATATATACCAACAGGTACCATATGTATGTGTGTTCTTCACATTAAACCGTTTTTTCTACCCGTCGACATCCAGCACAACCCAGTGTCCGTGCCGATTCCTCATTCCTAGAGAGATACAAGTTATGCCATCACAAACTATGCCACAGAGATACTACAGTACATTGTTATGCAGCATGCAGAGTAGACAAATGCAATGCCATGTCACCACGCTGGATACGACAGGCACGACACACAGTCTTATGAAAGAAGGAAGAAAAAACAAACAAATCGAAAGAGAGAAAAGAAAAAAAACCGTCGTGCCCCCCCCGCAGGGGATGCGGCAGACGCTATACGTAGAAAGAGCTGAAGAAACAACAATGCAGATAAACAGAGTAGGACCAAGAACCAAGAGGAACAAACAGGCAAACTGACGCTCAAAATGTATAAAGATAAGAATCGCAGACAGTAATAATATTACGTAGCAGTACTTACTAAAGGTGCAGAACCACAACAAAACACACTGCTTTTGTCCCGTTTTCAAGACAGTCCACATACGATCACCATCGCATTCATTCGGATTCACCATCACTACCGTATCACACTATCACACTGGGTGATAAGATAACACACCCCCTGGGACAAACTTCAGACCCGGTTTCCTCCAAAGCATGGGGGGCGCACACAACGAAAATTGTGGCTTTTGAGAGATTTCGCCGAGAAGGTTGCCTAGACGCATCGCTCGTCGTATTCAGTAAGCCCTCCCCGTTGTCGAGAAATCCAGCTTTGAAAATCGGCCGAGGAGGTGTGTCATCTTATCACCCTAGCATGACAGTGTTATACGGTATAGCACACAACAACAGCAACAGCAATAAAGGAGTCCAAGCGGATGAACGGCGGGGGGGTGGGAGGAGGAAAGCTTCCACCCAATAGCAACTTTGATGTCACCTCAAGCTGCCTATCCACATGGCCCATACGGCTCACAGCCGGCAGCGCAGCGAGAAAATCGCAACCCCGGAAGAGGAACAAATTGGAGCAATTAGACAAACAAATCAACGAACGTATGAAACGACCAATTACCAAACGCATTTAAATGCAGAAGCAGAAGAAACAATCTCCTTTCCCACAAGCAACAAACGAACGCCGGTGGTGATGCAGTACCACCCGGTGCTATGAATACATCATTCATGCAAATAATCGAGCAAGCGCAGTGAGCGAGACGGATCCCCCGCGAGCGATTATCAACTGATATGCGACAAGCAACTAAGGGGCAGGCATCAGAAGCAACCATAAAACATGCGATAAGCAAAGAAGAGACGGGAAAAGAGGCGACAGGCGCGTCGCCTTGCCGCGCAAAACACGTTAGCCGCGAGTCTCGCAGCCATCCAAAAAAGGCGAGAGGAGGAAGTCCGTCCCTCGCAGCAGCAGCCGCAGCAGTAGTCGCAGTCGCAGGCGAAGGCAGTCCCCCTTCAGCACGAGACCTCCCCCAAAATAATCATGCTACAGCTATAAATGCTACTACTGTAGTAGTAAACCAACATAACCCCCCCTCCCCCTTCTCTCCCCCCCCCCCCCCTTCTCTCTCTCTCCCCCCCTCTCTCTCCCCCCCCCCCCCCCCCCCCTCCCCTCTCTCTCTCTTTTTTCCCCCCTTTCTTTTTCCTTCTTCCGCTCTCTCACTGTCTCAGCGTGACATTCACATTGCAACCCCCCCCCACCCTACCCCCCCAAGTATCCCCCCCACCGCACGCAAAAGCGGTTCTCAGTAGGATGCAGCTCACCCTTCATGCGACTCGCGCAAGATCTCACGGCGCTTCGCGGTTGGTGCAAGCAATGGTTGCCTGGTCTGTGAAAAACCCGACGTGCTCCGTCCCGGCATTGTAGGGATGCGAGGGTCTATGGTCATACGACTACGGCCAAGCATGAGGATGAGTACCCACCCCCCTCCCCCCGCCGTCCCCGCCGCCGCTAATACTGTCGCTAGAATGTCTAAGGGGAGCTCCTCGAGGAAGGTCAGAACGCAACCCACCCAACCCCCCGTCGCCCGCGGGGTAAAATAAAATCATAAGGTCAAGTACATAAAAATATACAAAAAGTGAGAGGTTTCGTTCTCACTGCTGTAACTGCTGCCTGCACAAACCAATAAAAGTGCCTCACTAATCGGCGTGGTTGCTGCTGCACCTATCAATTAATGTAACTGCTGCACCGATAAATGGAAGTGATACACCGACCAATGTAATCGCTACACCAACCCATTGAAGTGATACACCAAACAGTCTGTAACTGTTGCACCAACCAGTGCAATTGATACGCCATCCAATTCAAATTGCTGCATCAACCAATCCATGCAGTTGGTACACCAATCGGTGTAACTGCTGCACCAAGCAATGGAATTGATTCGGCAATCAGCGTGGCTACTACTGCACCAATCAATTCGTAAATGCTGAAACATCCGGTGCAACTGCTGTAAGCAATTAGTGTAACTGCTGCACCAAATGTTGTAATTATGCCGTACCAATAATGTACCAGCGTGCGAGGTGAGGGTCGCCGACTATTTTACTCCAAGACATGCACCAGTCTCAGCGGCAACACGCGGCGCACAGAGCGGTATCTGATACTGCTGCGCTGGTGGGCACTGTTGAGCCTGAAAATACTGCGCCTATCTAGACAACGTGCTTCTGCACACTACGGCAGTTGTGCCTGACAAAACGTTTGCACATCTTGGACAGATCAGATCATCTACAGATCATCGATTCCCACATAATTATCTAGATCTTTCAGCACTGATAGATTCCTGATCTGTATGATCTATATGGTCTAGCTCATTTTGCCGGGTGGGAGCCGTATAATCTGCATAATCTAGCACATGTTTCCTGGGTTGGAGCTGTATTATGCAGATGCTGCACACAACCTCTCACAAAGGCAATTGAGGAACTAAACGATCTAGATCATGAGCTGTCCGAGGTGAGAAACGTCGCCCATTTGCTTGGCCAACACGCACCAAGACACAGCTGCTGCGCCCCATAAACAAGGTGTTATCCCTCCAGCAGACAAGCACAAACGACCCTGCTGCTGCTGCTGCGCCTGGCAAAATGTTACCCCTCTATTGTAGCAAACAAGCACTCGGCACTTCTGCTGCCGTGCCTAACAAAACATTGTCCACCTAGCTAACACTTAACACTGCTGCTACTATGCCGAACACTTGAGGCTGATGCTGTTGTACCTTGACGTCAGTTATTGCGTGTACCCCCGACATAAGTGTCTTCCGTCAACCGAAGCTACCGCGTCACATTCAAAAGCTTCTGTAAAACCAAAACATGATTTCTCCACGCTCGCACGCCTTGCTCGCCCACGTAAGCAAACGCCCGAGACCGCACCATCACAGACATGAATATACAACAAGCAGCAACCGATGATGATATGTTACATTTCTCCAGCAGAATCAACAAAGACGGACTCTACTCTTCCACCGACTGCCTACGACTCTAACCTCCGCGCACGGTCGCCGAGTAAAGCACAACGATATTGTAGCAAGCAAGTAAAATACAACGCCAGCTAGCTAGCTAGCTAGCAAGAGGCAAGCCAACCAAAGCCAGCAACCAAGCAAGTATGCAAGCAGGCCTGCGACCAAGAACATATTAAAGCAAGGCAGACAAGCAAGCAAGCAGCAAGCAAGCACGCCAACTAGCAGGCAAAGGTGCAAGCACGTCAGACAAGCACGCAAGCAAACAAAGTAAGCCAAGCAGCAGAAAGCAAAGCAGGCTAAATCAAGCGCCATTATCCTCACCCGCGCGCGTGCATGCACCTCTTCCTCCCAAAAGAAACAGCTACGATACACCAGCAGCACAATACCATTGAAATAGCCACCCCTTCCCCCCTCCCCTCCCCCTCCTTCGGCAACCCGCACAACTAAAACGATGTAAGCGACGAAAAACAAAGCACATACACAATACACAAAAAAATACACACCGAAAAAAAATATCATACGATTACTGTAGTATTGATACGTATACCGTCATCACTGTGGACCACACGCACACGCCCACTGCCCGGGCGAGCTTCACCTTGGCTTTTTTTGCTCCCTTAGCCCTGCAAAAATGCAAGGCATCGAATTGCAAGACCTCTGTCTTCCCCCGAAGCATAGGTTTAATCCCAAGGGGGATATCGTACAACACGCAAGATAACACATCGCCTGGGATGGGCTTCCATTCCGAGCCGATTTCTCAAAAACAACCCCCCACTCCCCCCCCCCCCCCCCCGCTCTCAAAACGAAAATGGTCATTTTGGAGAAACCTCGACGTTATCTCACCATAGACGACATGCATCGCTCGGCATTTTGCACTCACTCTCCCTGTTGTAAAGAGAAAAACCGGCTTGGAAATTCCTCCTAGGGGACGTGCGTAACTTTGCGTGCTGTGCGATAACAAACTTAAAGAGGACGCTCTCCGTCCGTATCCCAGTCGAACCTCCTGTGCCCGGCGGGGAGAGGGGACAACAGCGCAGCCTCCGAAGATCCCTCCCCGTGCCGGGTAGCGGCGCTTGGCGGAGGCAGGGGGGGCGTCTGTGCTGCCCCCACCGCCGGCAAAGACCTCCCGCCTGTCGCACCCGGCTGCAGCGACAGCGAGGCGCTCCTGGGTGTGCCGCAATCGCGGACGGTCGCCAAGCTCCTTGCCGGGGACACGGCATCCCCAACCCCGGAGGCAGACGAAAACGCCGACAAGTTCACCGTGAAACCCTTGCGCGCTCGGCCGGTCGGTGTTGGGGTAGTGGCGGTCAGATTATCGCTCACGGTGAGCGCGGTGGTGGCACTTTTCACCACCGCCCTCGTTTGATCGGAGTGGGAAGGGCGGGTTAGCCCCGTGGCTGCGGCGGCGGTGTCCTTGGTTAAGGCGCGGCTGAAGTTGGCCTCGAACTTAGCATAGTCACCGCCGCTGCCGCCGCCACCGCCCCTGTTACTCGAGAAGGCGCTTTTCTGCTCTCGCTCGACGCGCTCGCGCTGCAGGGCCCTCTGCACCTTGTGAGGCACCCTTGGTATGGAGGACTCCATCCAGTACTGGTGGTGGTGGAGCGTGTAGGGGTGGGGGTGGGGTAGGGGGGTAGTAGGGGTGAGTGGGGGGGTGTCAGAAAGAGAAGAGATACAGAGTGGGGGGGGGGGGGCAGAGTGGGGTGGAATAGAGGGAAGAAGAGACAATGGTAACACGGGAGGGAGATGATGAGAGGGCAAGGGAGAGATGCAAGGAGAGGAAAAGAGAACAAGAGAGACAACGAGGAAGGGAGAGAACGCTAGAACGAGAAGCAGGAACAGGGAGATCATTTGACGCACGCAGTACGCAGGAGAGTCAACATCGAGGCCATCCAGCGTGTAGCGATACAAGTGAAACACCGAGCAAACTGACGCTTAGCCGACCCCAAAAACAAAAACAAAACAAAAAACGACCAAAGCAACAGACAGACCAATGAACAAACAATTTTCGTCCTACGTACATCATACGTGTAACCGAAACCTCGAATCGAACCAACCCACCGCGGCCAGCCCTTCGACGCATGCTACGTATGGTAGGGGTGCACCTGCGTTTTCGGAGAGCTCGTTACTTAAGACGCTTTATGTCTCACCGAAAAAGCGACCTCAATCCCTTTGGGACCCAGAGATAGAAATAAAAAACAAAACAACTTTGGTGTGATCAATCTCCTACGAGCAGCAGCGTGAGCAGCCCGCGGTACGTACGGGTAGGATCATGTTGCTTGTGTCCGTGCCGTACGTACGACTCCTTGGTCTCAACCATTGTAACTGAGACCCTCATTTGTTAACATCTCCCAATCAAAAGCAGCGGCCGTTGCTGTAGTCGCCACCTTTTCACCGCCAATTTTTCCCATCTAAAGTCCCATGAGGGCTAAGAAAGAAGGCACACTCAATTCAGGGGCACACTAAAACAAGAGAAAACGGAGTCACACTCGCCACCATGTCGGAACGGAAAACAAACTAGTGGGTTGGGATTTTGGTCGGAAATGAAATGAAACACTTACTTTTTTCAGTTTTGTTTTAGTGATTCTAGCAAACCACCCTCCCCCTTTCTGGGACCCGAAAAAAATAAAAGTGGGGTATCGTTTGTTTACTGTTTCCTGTACCCTTGCTCAACCCGATGAGCTCGTATCAATCTCATGCCCTAGGTCTGAAACGAAAACGACAATAAGGCATGCCTTGACGGGTAGTCCCTCGCTGCCCGCAAGGAGCCCTATCAGTGAGATATATTGCCTTATAAGGCAAAAAAGGTCAACCCTGTCGTAAGACGCGTCCTTCCCCCTCGGCGATGTCACGCTATTACGCTTGCACACCCACCCACCCACCCACCAACCCATCCACCCACCAACCTGTCCACCCCCACACACATCCGCAGACACCGCACGCTCTCGCACCTTCAGAAACAAGATGACATGTTCCGACACCACAACTACCAACACGCGCGTCGCTCGAGACACCTCGGACGGCCACCATCGCGTCGACGTTACTCCTATCAACGCGCAGTTCGTGATCACCGCGATCACGGTCATGAGCTCGAGGACGTTGTCCCACACGCCGATGCCGCCGCTCTTCAGCGCGATCGGGCGACGCCTGCCGAGTTCGAAGGGGGTTGGGGGAGGGGGGGGGGGGACGGGAGGGGGAGCCAAGACGGGGAAAAGGAGGGATTGGTTGAAATTTCGATTTCCTTTTAAGCTGATTTTCAGGCTAACTATAGCGATAGTAATGATAGTAACAACACAGCCAAACAGAACTAAAAAAGCTACATCAATAGTAACTACAAACCACCCTATGGCAAAAGCAATGACGGTAATTGAAAAAACACACGATTAAAAAAAACAACAACAACAACAACAGCAACGAAAAATAAAGCTACGAAAAAATTAAAAACGTCCCCCTCGAAAGGGTCGAAGCAGCGTCAGCAAAGTCAAACGCGCCCTCTCGATACTCGGACTCTACCTGTTTGTAGATGTCTCAGCGGCGTTATATGGCTTGTCTAGCGTCAATAATCAACCGATCGATCAACTATCAAATAAACCAATCGACCAGTCAATGAATCAAGCAATCGCCCAACCAACCACTCCATCAATCAATCCATCAATATATCAAGCTAACAAACACCTTCGCACGGGAGTAAACACCGTCACAAGCAAAGCGAGCAAGCAAGTAAAAAAACAAACCACGCACTACCGCAAGCAAGCAAGCAAAAGCAAGCAAATAATATCACAAGCAAAGCAAGCAAAAAACATGACAAGCAAAGCAAGCAAGCACCATCATAAGAAAAGCAAGCAAGCACCATCACAAGCAAAGCAAGCAAGCACCATCACCAAACAAAAAAAAAAAAACACCGTCACAAGCAAAAGTAAGCGCACACCATCGCGAGCAAGCAAGCAAACACTATCACACACATCCAAGGGAACACCACCACGCACGAACAACCCCCCCCCCCACCATCGTAAGTGAGCAAGTAAGCACCAACCATCGCAAGCAAGCAAACAGAACACAACCTCGAACAAGAAATCAACGCCAACGCAAGCTAGAACCCACCTAGTCTTGCAGATTTTGTGGGCGTCCACCCTAGTCTGCACGAGGTTGTTGATCATCGCTAGCAGGGGTGCCAGAGGGAAGGCGGCCGAGAAGAGCGCCACGTAGCCGAACTGGATGAGGCTCATCGTGTAGTCGTCCAGCACGTCCGCCATGTCGTACTCCTTCAACAAGGCTTCCTCCCACAGATCTGCCCACAACAATGCAAGAAAAGTCAAGAGGAATGCGGAATATTTTCACCTACTCCTATACGGCAGCCTTTGCTGTCGTTGCTGCTGCTGTTGTGTCGCAGTAGCCCATCGCCACAACACCTACTGCACTCCGTGGTCACAGGACAGAGGGTAAAAAAAATCTGGAGTGGAAGAGCACCCCAGGGAAAAATTAAATGATGCCATGTAAAACGGTGCACACATATCATAACGGAAGCAACATCGTACACCTCAAACAAGAAAAAAAGTCAACTTAGCGTACGTACACACCAGATGCAAAAGTACTTGACACATGGTAGGAGTCGCAACCCAAAACGAGGGGATCGTATACGACTACTTCAGGTATGGTGATTGGAATCCCCCCCCCCCCCCCCCCCCCCCCCCCCCCCGAAAACCCGACTTACTCCGTCCCAGCATTTGTCGGGGTGCGAGGGTCTATGTTCATACGACTACGGCCATGCATGACATGAGTACACCTCTGCGTTCCCGCAGAAAATACACACAATTTCTCGCCACACTCACAACACCAATACCCCCGCGGCTACAACACTGCCCGACCAGGCTGCTGATTAGTTGGTGGGCTGATTGGTTGGTAGTCTCTCCGCAACCCGGAAGATATCCTCCTCCCCAACGGCTGGCCACCAACTGCCAACGATCAACTGCCAAGCGCTACATACCAGCACAAACGATCGCCCGATGGGTGAATACCTGCAGCATGACAACATCGAATCCGACCACCAGCTACTAACGGCTATACACCAGCACTCACATTCGGCCAAACATAATATCCCCTTCAGCCGTCAACTACCAACCGCCAACGGCTCTATGACAGCCCTCACATTCGCCCAATTACAAGAACACTCCCTTCATCCCTCAACAAAACCAACTGCCAACGGCTATATATCAGCTGATCGGATTTGGATGGTGGGCTGACTGGTTGACAGATCGATTGATTCACTGCTGCAGCACGATAATACATATCCCCCTCCTGTCGACATCCACCAATTGCTGTCAACGGCTATATATACCAGCGCTCGAGCATCAAATCCCTTCAATGGTTAACGGTTAACCAAGGCAGTACCAACTGCAAACGGCTTTATCGTGTGCTTCGTAAGTGTAAACTAGTCCATGTCTTGAGTTAGCATGAATTGATTAATTCCACCCACCCATAGCCCTGCAGTACATTGTATTAGGTGAAAACTAGTTCATGTTTTGAATTATTCTCTGCATAAATTAATGTTTGTTCACTCTAAAAAGAACATATCGCTCAAGTCATTGACTCATTAACATTACCCGCCCACACGTACTTATAATTACACTCCGTACCAAGCACTCACGGCCGCCTGCCAGGGGTCTAGCAGCTTGCACCGCACGGTCAACCACAACACCAACTGCAAACGGTCACGTATACGCCAGACTCACGGTCGCCTGCCTCGGCTAGCAGCTTGCGCCGCACGGTCCTGCTTCTCGAGATCAACGGTCAACCGCATTGCCAACTGCAAACGGATATATACCAAGCACTCACGGTCGCCTGCTTCGTCTAGCAGCTTGCGTCGGACGGTCCTGCTGGCCTCGCCCGCACCGCCACCGCCTCCCCCCTTCGCCTCGTCTGCGACTGCCTTCTCGAGCTTGGCTCGTTCGGCTGTGACCTTAGCCTTCAGCTTGCCGATCTTCCAGCTCTGCACCCTGCGGCGACGGCACGATGACGCGAAACGGCACGATGTTGATTGTGACAAGAAACGGTGTGAGGGAGTGTGTGACACGACGTGCAAACGACTTCGGCACAGCGTGCCTCAAACACGACACGTTTTTTTACGCGAATTTGCGCGACTTTACACGATTTTTACACGGTTTGGTCCGGTTTGGCACGGTTTGACGCGATTTTGCACAATTTGATGCGATATTTCCCTATTTCGTTTTTGAGATTTTGCACGACTTGACACAGCTTTGCACGATTTGACGCGATTTTGCCTGACTGCACACGATGTGACAACCTCGCGAGTCGTCACAACATGAAACGAGACTCCACAACACGAAGCGATAGCACACATTGCGACAGTACATTACATGACCGGCAACGGATGGCAACAGCAGCAACAGCAACAGCAGCAGCAACGGCAGCAACAGCGGCAGCAGCGGGAGCGCAGCAGCAACAGCACACTTGAAATACGATTCGTTGATTGGGTGCGATTCGATTGATCGGTCGGTTTAATTGGTTGATCGCTCGGATTGGTTGATTGGTTGGTTGGATTGGCTGAAGTGGTCGGTCGGTCTGTTTGATCGATCGTTTAGTTTGATGGGTTAGTTGGGTTGGTCGTTTATGCTCGGCAAATCCTTCCCGACACGCATGCAATATATCCCCGCTCTGACCTTCCCTCTTTCTTTCCCTCCCTCACTCTCCCCTCTCTTTGCCTCCACCTTTCTTTCTCTGTCATCCTACCACCTTTCTGCCCTCTCTTATTATTGCCCTTCCCTCCCCTCAGTCTCTCCCATCCTTTCCCCCCCCCCCCTCTCTCTCTCTTCTTTTTCGCTGACCCCCCCCGCTCCGGCCTTTCTATCCTTAATGTGTACCTGGTCGGTGGAAACCCGACGTACTTGGTCCCGGCAATATAGGGACACGGGGGTCTATGGTCATGCATGACATAAATACCCTCCCCCCCTGCTTCTCGCCTCTAATGCGGTTCTTAGTAGGACGCAGCTCACCCGTCATGCGACTCGCCCAACACCTCACGGCGCTTCGCGCTTGGTGCAAGCAATGTCTGCCTGGTCGGTGAAAACCCGACGTGCTCCGTCCCGGCATTGTAGGGATGCGAGGGTCTATGGTCATACGACTACGGCCATGCATGATAATGAGTACACCCCCCCCCCCCCTGCTTCTCTCTCATCCGCACCTTCCTGGAATGTAGCACATGCAGACCTGTCCCACAGAGTCCATGGAGGATCCCAAGGGTGGGTGACGAAGAATAAACGGCGGCGCGGACGAGGTGATACGATACAAGAGCAAAAACAAAATTAAGGGAAAAAAAAAAGGACAAAGAAGGAAACGAAAGTAGAAAAAACAAGCAAGAAAAAAACAGAAAAAATGAAAACGAAGACAAACACGAAGAAGAAAAGACGACGCAAGAGTAGAGCAAAGAGCAAAGGAAGAAGCAACCAAAAAAGCAAAAGCACAGCAAAGCAAGACGACTACAAAACAAATCGATGTATACATGTTATAGGCATTAAAGTATAGACGCATAAAAGGTATTAATTTCGCTTACCATGTACCACCACTGTCCAATTGTCATGAACGAACACAAGGAGGCCGCGAGCCTAAGGAGCTTGTAGTTGGATGTTCCCTCATCGCTCAAGAAGGCGTAGTAGTACAGGGAAGAGAACACCGTCGCAAAGCGGAAGGAGAAGACCTACCATCACATCCGAGTAGAGGGGAAAAAACAAACCGAATAAAAACACAAACGAAGCGGATTAAATCGATTGGGGCGGGGAATGAAGGGAAGGGAAGGGATGGTAAACAATACGGGATAGGGCAGCGTAGGGTAAGGCAGGGTAGGGCATAAAGGGGTAGTGTACGGTAAAATATTCTAAGGGATGGTGTCACCTTGACGATGAGGGCGTTCCGGTACTTGTTCTCCGTCTTGTGGTTCTCCAAGTTGTTCAGAAACATGCCTGCGAAGTTGGTCAGGGATTGGGGCAAAACGAAAACGTTAGTTTTTCAGCTGAACAGTACTATTAAAAAAAAAAAAACACGACGTGAAAAAGAAAGAGCTCAAATAGACCCTTTCTCCACCAACACACTTAAACGCACGCGCACACAAACCATGAACGGGGACGTACTCTGTCAAGACACACTCTCACTGATCACACACAAAAAAATCCTACCCTATCCTACAATCCTAATCCTATCCTACCACTCGCAATAAATTGCCGTCAAAAGAACCTAACGACCAAGTAACAGCACCAGGTATCGACGAACGAATGTATATCGACGACCTACAAAACCGACGAGATTTGGCGTACCGACGACGACACTAACGTACGTATCAACGAAAATAACCGACGGAAAACCATCGAGGTTCTTGCACAGCTGGTAGAGGGTGGAGGTGGCGATACCATACCTGCAGTGCGGGCTTGATTTGACGAGCATCGCCGCCCAAAACCAACAAAAAAAGTGTCCATGAACTGCTCCAAACAACTGCATTAATTACCGATGACAGCAGAAGGAAACCTACGGATACAGAGATTCTTGCACAGCTGGTAAAGGATAGGGATGGCGGTCCCACACATAGAGCGCGGGCTTGACTTGGCGAGCATCACCGCTCAGAACCGACAAAACGATATCGAGAAATAAAAAAAAACGACATTAAATAGCACCGACGAGGTCCCCAAGTACCGGCTGAAAGAAACAGACCACACCGAGCTTCTTGCACAGCTAGTAGAGGATGAGAATGGCGATACAATACGTACAGCGCGGGCTTGACTTGAAGAGCTTCGCCGCCCAGAACCGACACAATTTATTATCCATGAATGGAAAAAAATAACATTAAATGCTGCCGACGAGGTCACTGAGTGCCGATGAACAGAAACGGAACCCACCGAGCTTCTTGCACAGCTGGTAGAGGATAGGGATGGCGATGCCGTACAGCGCGGGCTTGACCAGCATCACCGCCCAGAACCCCGGGTCGTTGACCCCCATGTCGGCGGAGGCTCCATCTCTCTTCACCAAGATCTGTCGTGTGTTCGCGGTATCAATTACGTACGTATGGAGTTTATCATTTGCACAGACCCTTTTCGAGAAGGCTGAAGCGACCGACCGACCGACCGACCAACCAAAAACGAACGGCCAACTGACCGACCGAACGATCGCCCGAACGGTCGACCGACCGACCGGAATCCACCAACGCGCACAAGTTGACGACATACACAGTATCCCGCTGCGCGAGTTCCTACCAACAGACGCCGAAATCACGCCGCAGTGTGTAACCGAAATCTCGTCGCAATATGTAACCATGACCACGCCACATCGTGTTAAACCATAAATCACGCCTCGTAATGTAACCGTCAACTTCAGCGAACAGGCACCACGATCAAAGATGTACATAGATACATCACAACACACTCACCATGAACATGGTCAGGAGGACCCCTCCCGTGAAGATAACCATGATCGGCGTCGTCATCGCGTATCTCGCCCAGCGCTTCCACATCGGGTACTCGCGCACAAAGCGGCCCGTGACACCGTCTCGCTTCTCCCGACCCCAGAACTGAGACCGCGTCTGCTCCTCTTGCTCAAAGTGGAGGACACCCCATCTGCGCCAAGCGCCAAAAAAAAAAACAGCTATTTTTATGGACGGGGTTGTTCGATTGTCTAGATGGGTATGACGCAACCTTGACATGGTGGAGGTCCTGGGTTCGAGCCCCGGTCAAAATGCTTTTGCCGGCGCCCCCGGTGGTGCATTGGTGAGACTTCGTGACTACTAGAGCCAAGGTCATGGTTTCCGTGCCAATGAGTGTCTTATTTTTTCGTGAAAAAAAAAAACGCAGAAAGCAGAAAACGCATATTGATTCGTAGCGTAGCGTGAGCTTGCAAAATTCGACGCGAGTCGACGAGGGAAGAAAAAGCTGAACTCTCCGCGCCGTGAAAATGTAAGGCATAAACCGCATTGGGGAGGGGGGGGGGGAGCACCCGCTAGGTAACCACGGTTTTGAGCTACTGCTGGGGGGGGGGGGGGGGGGGGGGGGGGGGGGGGCTGTACTCGATAGGAGAGATGTACTCGATCTCATGCATCGCCGTAGTCGTAAGCCCATGGGGGGGGGGGGGGGGGGGGAGAATAGGGCGAGGATAATAAATGGGATGGAAGGAACCAAAATATATAATGGCGAAGCATGGGCGAAAAGAGAGTCGCAAAAAAAGTGCCGGTGAGAGTCCCTCCCCCCCCCCCCCCCCCCCCCCCCCCCCCTGCACGGGTGCAACTCCCTCCCCCCCCCCCCCCCACCTCCCCCTCTCCCCTCCATCTATGACATACCTGTAGGCAAGCTCGGAGCAGCGACGGCGCCAGATGACGAGAAGCGCCGAAGACCAAAGGATGACGAACAACGCGTACACGGGCATCAGGGGGTGGTCCAGCGTCCTGGCATGCACCTTTTGCCGATGATTGGACAAATGGAGGGGTGGGTGGGTGGATGAGTGGGTGGGTATCAAGAGAGCGACATGGTACGACAGAAGAGGACGAGACGACACGACACGACGCGCGACGATGATGAAGCGGACATGAAGAGGGAGAACAACAACCCGCGCAAAACAAGCAGCAGAGCAAAGAAGAGCATGCAGTATAGGCCCACGACCATGACTTCTTTTTTTTTTGTAGAGAACACAAGGCTGACATTTTTGAGGGACGCTCGGAAAAAAAAATGGAGTAATCTGAAGGCGGTATTGTGGTGAGCTTTATTTTTTACCAATCCACCGGAGGATAAAAAAAACAAAAGAAGAGGTAAGAAAAGGTGCTCAGCGGCAAGCGCTGCAAACTAAATCCTACTAGATATAACAAACTATGCTCCTCAAGAGTATTCAAAGAATATGTCACAACAAGGCTCTTAGGCTTTGTTCAGATCGGGTTTTTCTTGCAGCAATACGCAGCGTACCCTACCTCCTGGGAGCCGAAGGCGATGACGTCGCAAACGCTGGGCACTATCAGCGCCTGGAGGAAAAATCTCATCCACGCCAAGCACAAAACTGCCACCACCAGATATATGGATGCCTCATGTACATAAAGAATAGTCGCAATGCCAACACTATTACTGCCTGCGGACAAAAAATATCATTAATTGCGTACTGGCAGTACAAAAGACGAATAATGCCACCTGATCACAATATGGACATTGCGAACTATTGTATTAGTAGGGTTAACACCGCTCGCACCTGGCAGCCAAACATGATGACGCCGAAGATGCTGGGCACTATCAGCCCCTGGGTGTAAAAAGCCCATCCAGGCGAAGTAGAAAGCCGCCGCCTCTCCATAGTAGTCGGCGATCAGCTCCTGGAAGCGACAGCACGAGCGAAAAGTCAGAAAAACAAAACGTGGAACGTGCAAAAAACATGAAACGAAAAACGAAAAAGCCTAAACAAGAACGTCAAAACGCCCAAACCAAGAAAATCAGTAGCTAAAGTGAACGCCAAAAAACAGGCAAACTATGGCCAAAACAGCGAAAACAGCCAAATTAAGAGCGACAGCAACAAGCGCTACCACCAAAAAAAATCAGCAGCGACAAACGAAAGCAGGAACACCTGGACAAAAAATCAACAATAACGACAACAACAACAACCGCAACAACATAACCTACCAGTAGCTGCCACAAACATACCGTGCACGACATCTGCAGCACAGAGAGACAACGCCTCCCTTCCCTCGGCAAACCCTCGTTTACTCTACTCCTCTGGGTTGTGCGACTTGATTCTGAGCGGATTGACCTCACCAAAGGCTGCTACATGCTCCCTCCCACCCCCTACCCCCCCCCATCTCCCTCATAACCTAGCTAACCATTTACACCCCACCTCATGCCACCCCACTCCACCCCACTCCACCCCACCCCCCATTGGACTGGGCTGGACTGGACTGGACTACTGGATGAGACTTACCAGCGGCTGCCACATGCTCCCCCTGAGCACCAACACGGCAAGCCTAGCCGAAGACACCACCGCCTCCTTCGCTCGCTCCGCCCTCTCCCCGCAGTCTTTCCGCTCCCGTCAAGTATTCCCCCTCCTCCTCCTCCTCCTCCTTCATCCTCCTCCTCATAATCCCCCTCGTCATCCCCACCGCCACCACTAACGTCACCACCACAGCCAGCAGCAACACCCCCCCCCCCCCCCCCCCCCCCCCCCTTCACCGGTAAAGAAGACTTAGAACCTCCACCTCCCCCCGCACCGTCACCACCACCACCACCCCCCCCCCCCCCCACCGTTATCCTCCAAGCGACCGCTCGTCTTACCCCCCCCCCCTACACCCCCGATCACCCCCCCGTTTCTCCTCCTCTGTTGGCGCCGCCTGATCCCGAGCTTAAGCCGCCGCCGCTGCCTCCGCTCCTGCTGCTGCTGTTGCTGCTGCCGCCGCCGGGGAGCTCGCCAGTAGACCACCCAGGAGTTGTAGAGAGATTCTAGGCGTGCCTGGTTGTGCAGGGGAAGGCGCTTGCAGATGTGCTTGCCGAGTTCGGTGCGGTCGTCTAGCTCCCCTCCGCCGTCTCTGATCTTTGCACGGATGAGGTGGTCGATCACCTGACACGAGATATAAACAGGGATGATAGGTATAGCCACAGACATACTATAGGTTTAGGTACGAGTATACTCCGTAAAATAGCTGACTACGTAACCTGTATATGCCATATCTCCACATAAAAATGACAGGTACTTATTATACCTATTTGCAATAGCTACCAGGCATGACGGTCCGCGAAACGAAGTCAAGTGGCATCAACCAACCAATCACTCGATTATGTCAACCATTTTTCAATTGTTTCCCAACTTAATAAGGTAATGGTTGAAAAAGGGCAACAACCACAGGTATCAATAAAAAAAATGTTTTCAATGATTAAAAAAATAAAATACAATAGAATAGTCGTGCGTAAAAAATGGTCTATTTTTTCAACCATATCGTGTGCCTCGTACAAACATAGGTGAAACTAGTTAATGTCTTGAATTGGTATGGAGTAATATATACGGGTTTTGTCTCACTCTAGTTTGTCAACCATTTTTCAATCATTATTCCCCACGTCAACAATATGGTTGAACAAAAAGCTCAAACCCGTTTTTTAAAAACCGTTTTGCCAGCTATTTTTTCAAAAAACACAAACAAAGTAACTCGTGGTCGTACATCAGCAAAATGGTTCATTTTTTCGGCCATTTTTTTTTTTTTACATCAGTTTCACTTTCCAGCTTAACTCGTAGGAAGTTTCATCCTCAGCGAACTTCTGGACAAACCGTGGTCACAGGTGTCGTCCCTTCTCCCCCCCGGTACGTACGTGCCTTCATTTTTATCCGGCATAGGGTTGAGCATTTCCACTGCTCGTCGATTTTCATCGAATGTTGCATTAGTTTGAAAAATATTCATGTGCACCAGATATATATATATATAAATAGGGCTTTAGTTGTATACATCTTTCGAACTACGTTGTTTGTTATCATTTTCTGTGGCTTGGAAGGGAGAGCAGCTGGCTCATATGTCTACCGCATTATCCAACTCGGTGTCATGCCCACATGTCTTTGCTCACAAACGCATCTCCCTCCCTTCACTGTCTGGGCTATGTTGTACGAAAAGGGTGGGTGGGCGGGAGAATTCACGAATTCCTGGCCCAGCGAGCGACCGCTGTCCAGGTGCAAGCCACGGGCCCTGTCTGTTCGCGTGTTCCACCAGTCTGCCAGCACCGTCCCGTGCGGTATCCACTTGGTACTCCCACAAGCGCGATCAACCAAACAGTGCCCGCTGCTGCTGCTGCTGCTGCTGCTGCTGCTGCTGCTGCTGCTGTCGAAACTACTGATACGTACCCAGCCAAAGAATATGAACCATAACGCCTAATTCTCTCTACCTCAACAAACTGCAGATCATTATCGTATCGGTTCCCGATCCCTAATCATCTTTACTCGTTTCTCTCTCTCACCTTCTGGCTCTCCCCGGAGCGGAAGAGATCGCCACCCACGCATCCGGTAAAAGAGTTGCGGTGATCCTTCTTGAACCGCCCGATCGTGCCGTCGCGCTTCCTCAGCCTAAGGCGCATAACTTCAGCCACCTATTACGTTAAGGAAGATATATGCGATACAAGGCGACACACAGATCAGATCCGCGGCTCATGATCTGTGTAGATATTTCAGGTTGATCTAGGTGTTTCGAAGCAGATAGATATTACGGGGGACCATAGTTAATAGGACCAAATATTGTTAGTAAAAATAGTTAAATATGTAGGTTTTTGTGTGTACCGTAAGTCCTACTAACTATGGTCCTCCGTATAGATAGATAGATAGATAGATCCTCGATTTTACGTGATCTCCTTTGTGAACCAACCGGTCAATCGTTCGGCCGTCGCGCTCCCCTAGCCTGATAAGGCGCATGCATAAAATCGCCCACCCACCACTGTACGTATTCAGGAACATACACCAAGGTGTCACACAGATCAGAGAGATCAGGCAGATTCCGATCCAATTACTTACATCAGATCTTTCAAGGGAGACACATAGGTCCTTGATCCATCATGCGCTCCCCTTCGAGAACCGGCGGATCGTACGCCGTCGACACATTCTTGGGTGGAGGTGGATCAATATATATTTTTGAGGTTCCTGACTCGAGGAGCTACGTAGCTCTCTGCTCCCTACACCTCTCACCCACCCCCCCCAACAAAAAAAACCCATGGGCTAATAAATAGCTAATAGGTATACAAATACTGTTTGTAACATCGTATATAGTTTGGGATCAACGAGGCCTCCTGCTGCGACCAGCCGGAGACTCTCACCCAGGGTTACTACTCCTGCGTTAATTGTCTGGCAATCAACGCGGCACCTCGTCGCACAGAGTAGGTACCTCGGTAAAATAAACACTGGCCAGATTGATGTCGTTGTCGACGGTGCACCTCGCTACCAACGATGGGCGGGCGGGATGGTCTTTTTTTCTATTACGGAGGTCGATAGTTAATAGGACCTACGTTATACATAAAAACCTATATATTTGCCTATTTTTACTATCAGTATTTTGTCCTATTTACTATCGCCCCCCGAAATAGCCTGTTCCTACTTTGTCGTGCTGTTGTAGAGCTGCGATTCGGCTCACGGACTGATACTCAACACTGTCTCCCGATACAACAATGAGGCTTTCCCGAAAAGGGATCCACCCTGCTGGCATCCCCTCTTTTCTGTTCCAGATTACTGTTGCACCATCGCGTCGTACGTTAATTCGTACCGTATATGTTTAGGATCAATGAGGCCTCCTTCTGCTGCGGCATGAGAGATCACACCCATACTTGTTGACCCTTCTCTTATCTCAATGTCGTCGCTCGTTTGACTCGAATCCTTTCTGCGGGTTCCTTTTCTTCCTTGTTGTCCCCAAACTTCTAGCCTAGCTGTTTGAGGGGTTCTTCTACCGTTTGGTTGTCCCGTGGGAACGTCGTGTACGATTTTCCAACCCCCCCCGACACTGAGAAGGCGGTTAAATGTGCGATTGCGGTGCGAGGCACCCGGGAAATCGTCTACCTGGCAGTCGGTACACAGACGTTCGTGGCGTGTCTCCATGCGGTTCCTCCGGACCCAACATACGCCGCTCACGTCGTGCTTGACGGGCGATAAACGCGGAGCTCTCATGCGATTGGTCTCCCAACACCGCAGTACCTTTTCCCAGACACCGCAGCCCGCAACAACCCACGGTACTTACAATACGCTTTTCGCCTAACGAATCACGCACAACGACTGCCACAGTCGGCATGTTCTCTGCGCTTCGCTTGGTCCTCGCCCCCCCCCCATCCCATTCGTTCCTACTGCTGTACTATCGCAGAAAAAAAAAAGAGAGAGAAAAAGAGTCTCCGACGAATATTTTGGCTAAGGAAGCCCGGTCATTCAGAAAATATTTCAACCAAAAAGTGCTTACATACCGCTACCGTACTTCCTCAGCCTAGCTAACCGGTTGTGGACAGCGCTCTTGTTGAGGGAACAAAACACTTCGGAAAATGAGTCTTTATTAGTTTTCTGCATAATGCACTCCCCCTTCCCCTCTCCTCCCTTCCCACCGCCCTCCCCCCCCCCCTCCCCGCTCTACCTCCTCCAGCTTGCTCCTCGGAAGCCTAATCTTCAGCAGAACGTGCCTCCTGTCGAGGCTGTAAAGCTTCTCCACCTCCAGCCCGGCCATGCGCAATCTTGACCAGATCTGGGTCCCAGGGCTAGTCCAGCCCAAGAAAAACTCAGGCGGGGCACCGCCCATGACCTGCACCGTCGTTGTGCATATCGAAGTGGGGGGGAAAGGGGCAGGGTAGACGGAAATGGTGGGGGGGGGGGGGCAAGGGAGGAGCGGGGGCGGGGGGTGTGCTCGTTGTCATGGTTGGACTATTATGTATAAGTACGATCATAGGGCGGCGGCGGCGGCGGGGGGGGGTGCTCGTTGTCATGCATGGCCGGATTTGTATAAGTAGGACCATAGGGCGGAGGGCGAGGGGAGCTGGTTTTGACTAGGAAAACGTCTACGAGTACGTCAATCCTACGGTCTGTTGCCGGCGCAATACATGAGCGCACGGCACAGCATTGTCTCCAAAAAAGTCTTGGCACTACCATATACACTACTACTGATAGTAGGTAAAAAAGATGGAGACGGCGGAAAACCCTCAGCTGCTCGGAAAATCCTGCCAGAATATTACATACTGTAGTTCGTGGACTACGGGCTTGTTGCACTGGTCTCCCCTCCCTCCTTTCCCTCCCCTCATATGAGTACACCTCTCCCCGCCCTCCCTCCCCTCCTCCCCTTCCCCCACACCAGAAAATAAAACAACAATTAATTCGAAGCTGTCATCCATTGCAAGGCCACCTCATAAGCTGTTTTCAGTAGAAAGGATGCAGCTCACCCGTCGTGCGACTCGCCGAACACCTCACGGCGCCTCGCGCTTAGTGCAAGCAATGTCTGCCCCTGGTCGGTGAAAACCCGACGTGCTCCGTCCCGGCACTGTAGGGATGCGAGGGTCTATGGTAATAAATACGACTACGGCCATGCATGGAAATGAGAAAAACGCCCCCCCTCCCCGCTCCCTCTCCCTCCCCCCCCCACCCCCCCTCCTTCTCTAACCTGCGAGGCCGTCTGCTGACTGTTCCGACGGCTAGTCTTCGATGACTGCGACAGCCCACCGATAAGGTCTGGCAAAAACTTGAGGCTCTTCCTCAGCGATCCCCTGCTTCCGGCGGGACCCAACGAGGGGGATCCGCTCCCATCGTCCCCCCCCCTCCCGCCCCCCCCCCCCCACTAACGCTCGGGTCTTTTATCCTCCATGCTACCCCCACCCCCACCCCCACCCCCACCCCCCCCGTTTCCGCTGGTTGGAGGAGAGCCGCCCCCGCCAGAAGGAGGAGATCTTCGGAGGCTCCATGGTCTCCCGCGACCTCTAGCCCCTGCTCAACGCCGTCAGCCGCGAGCGAACACATCCATACATATATCCATGTACAGCATACGTGCATGGCACAGAGACGGAGGAGGGGGTGGAGGAGAGGGGGGAGGGTGGGGCACATGGAAGTCAGGCGGGGCGGGGGGGAGGAGAGGGAGCCGGAAGTGAGGGGGCGGGAGGGGGGGGAGCGAAGAAAGAGATAGGACGATAGGATGAAAATGAGGAGAGGCAAGGGGGGGGGCAGATAGAAACGAGAGGGGGGAAGAGGGAGCCAGAAGCGTGGGGAGGGGGGTGGCGGGAGGGGGGGCGGATTTGGGGAGAGAGGAGAGGGAAGGGGGGGGGGGGGGGGGTACTCATTGTCATGCATGGCCGTAGTCGTATGACCATAGACCCTCGCATCCCCACAATGCCGGGACGGAGCACGTCGGGTTTTTGCCGACCAGAGAGGAAAGGAGAGATGGATGGAGTGTTGAGGCCTTTCATATTATAGTGGACCGGGAATCAACGGGGGAGGGACGAGGGATGGAGATGAAGCAGCGACTGGACTGGAGCAGTCCACCATCAGTAAGCCAACCACATCAAGCTACGTCGTCACGATGGCACAGATGTTGAACTCTTTCGGGCTTCAGAGATAACAATTGCAAAACTAAAGGCGAAAAAACAGGCCGATTCGATTACAGCTTCGGTCACATTCATGCAGCCCGAGAGCTACCGGGGTAGAGTAGGGTGTGTGTGTGTGTGAACTGCAATAGTAGGAGCTGTATGGTAAGACACACGCGCATCATGACGATGCTTTGGTTGCACTTGCAATGCCGCGCGCTGCTCCTAGACGCTTGATATGACCGCACTATAGAAGACCGCACTTGTCGCCTTTGGGGTCGCTTATACCTGCACCCCCGAAATACTCTGGCCTGAAATATAATAGCTGTTTGATGCTGACGTCATATTCTAAACGGGGACTACATTTCCGACCAGAGTGTTCTTCAGTAGTGGTAATGGACAAAAAACCTTCTTCATTTTTCCACAAGACATACCTACACCACTAAACACGACACCCCCCCCCCCCCCCCCCCCCCCCCCCCGTCTCCGCGATTCTCCCCCCTGCCTGGTGGTTGAAATCCCGACGTGCTCCGTCCCGGCATTGTAGCGGTGCGAGGGTCTATGGTTTTACGACTACGTCCATGCATGGCATGAGTACACCCCCCCCTGCTTCCCCTGCTCCCCCATCTCCCGGAATTTCTCGTTACCTGAGCCTGCCTCCATATTATCCAAACCCGGGAACCTTTCTTCGTCCGTGGATTTGGGGGGCGTGCCCAGCCCAGCAGCGGGGGAGCAGCGGCAGCAGCAGTAGCGGCGGCGGCGGCAGAGGGGGGGGTGGTTGCTGGCGTACTAGCTGACCCACAACCTCCTACGTCTAGCGTCGCCTGCATGTGCAGCAGGAGAAAGCCCTGGGATGGGATGGAATGGGATGGGATGAGATGGGGATGGGATGGGATAGGATGGGTTAGGTTGGGATGGGATGGAATGGAATGGAATGGGATGAGATGGGATGGGAGATAGGATGGGAAGGGGTGGGTTGGAGTGGGGTGGGAAATAACGGGATGGGGGTGGGAAGGGATGGGATGGGGTGGGGTGAAATGTGTTAGGGAATATGATAGAAAAGGGAGGGACGGGATGGGACAGGATAGGGTGGGACGAGATGGTATGGGTTTGGGTGGGATGGGATGAGATGGTATGATAAGGAATAGGGTAACATGAGATGGGATGGGACACGTGATGGGATAGGATGCGGATGGGGTATGGAGCATCATAGGGTAGAATGGGATGGAATGGTATAGAATGGGACGGGATGGGGTGGGATGGGAATAATTAAAATGGGACAGGATGGGATGGGGTAGGATGGGCTCGAGTGATATGGGATGGAATGCGATGGAATTATATGAGATGGGGTCGGATGAAATGGGATGGGGTGGGCTAGGGTGGGATGGGTAATGGTGGCATGGCATCGGATGGGATGGGGTGGGATAGATGGGGTGGGAGGGGATGCGATTATATGGGTTAGGGTGAGATAGGATGGGTAAGACTACGGGAGACTGATGGGATGGGATGGGGTGGGGCAGAACTCAGGGAGTGTGTGTACATATTAGGTGGGATGAATTGGAGAAGTGCGGGATAGGATGTGTGTAATGGGATAGGATGGAATGAGTTGACGGGGACAGAGTGGAAGGGAGTGGGATTGAATGGGGTGGGATAGGAGGGGATGGGACGCGATTGGGTGGAGATGAGATGGAGATGGGATGGGATGGGTGACGGAACGAGGAGATGGGTATGGCATGGGATGGAATGATACGAGATGGTATGGGACGGGGTTAAGACGCTGTGGGAGGAGTTGGGATGGGATGGGTTGGAATGGGAATGGTAGTGGGTACGGCATGGAATGAGGTGATAGCGACAGAATGGCGTCAAGACCAGTACAAACACGGCGCCCGCCACGTGCAGGAGCGGCCTGCACAAAACTTTGAGCAGGGCTTGTGTCGTCAATTTCAACCTTACACGTCGGCCCGGACCAACCCGACCCCAGACCTAACCCTAACTCGAACCCTTTGAGGGGTTTGAGGTCGGCAGGGGCAGCGACGCGGCTCCGTCGCGTGTTTCGGTGACATTTTCCCCAAAAAACGTCGGGCGGCCGAAAGATCCGCCTTGACCAGTAAGACCCGCATCCTGCACAAAGCTGCACAAAGTTTTGTGCAGGCCGCTCCTGCACATAGGTCGAGTCTACAAACACTCCCCAGGTCAAGCGTGTTCAACTTGATTCCCGCTCCAATCCCCTTCCCCTGTCCCAGCAACACACCTCCAAAACCAAACAAAACTAAACCAATATCAAAAGCTACCCACCCAACCTCCACACACACCTGAAACATCATAGCGTACATGCCATCATCATCACACTCCAGATCAAGCGTCCCATTAGCCTCCCCCCCACACCCCCTCCCCGCCCCCGCGAGCCCCCAGTCACCATACAGCAGACTGAAAGTCCTCGCGGGATTAGGGATGTCCTCGGACAGTCTCAAGGCGCGAGTGCCGAAAAACCCGGGGTGGCTGGGATCAGGGTCGGTAGCGGGTAACACCACAGCGATGTGGGCCGACTGTATCGATTCCAGACGGTTAAGCCGCCCCCCCCCGAACCCCTTGAAGAAACTGCTTGCTCCGCCTCCACCACCGCCGCCGCCACGCTCATTTTTTCGATTGGATGCCAGCAGGGGTTTCCAGGATATTGTCCGGCAGTCATCCTGTTTTTTTTCGTTTCGCGAAAACATGATATATATATATTTATTGTGATGTTTGATTTCGGATTGGTTTTAATTGGTTTGATTCCCGGGGGGCGGGGGGCGGGGGGGAGGGGGATCGAGGTCAGGTGGGGGCGGGGTCATGTGGTGCACACCAAAACCAACAACAACAGCAATAACAACAACAGCAACAACAGAAACAAAAACACCCAGAATACACAACAGTAGTCTCACCAGTCAACGACAGCGACAACAGCAATGACACCAGCGAACAACGTTTCATTTCACGACGTGCGTTGTGTTGCAAACCCACGGTGCTGTGAATCACAAAGATGCGGCGCGCCATGTGCATGCTGTCGTAAGCATCAACACCACCGCGACCACCACCGCCACCACCACCACCACTACCACCACCACCACCAACATCAACAACAGCAAAATCGAAGGCAACGATGAGTTGATATGCTTACAACAGCAGCAGTCGTACTGCCATGCAATTCTGGCGCACGACTCGGTCTAATGTGCGGGGCACCAGGCGCCTCCGGATAACAATAACAGCACCACTACCACTGCCAACTTTTCAAGAAAAGCAACAAAACAAGAACTAGAGCAACAGCACCACTAACAACTCCACCACTACCGCCACCACCATTGCCACCAGAGACAACGCCAAAACGCCATGTAATGCTCACGGATGCGTGAGGAATCTTCCGAGAAACGGCAATATGATGCCACCTTCTACACCAACACCACCATGTTAGGGAACAATTATCAGCGCACACGTACATCGCCGCTGCTGCCACCACATGCAATGAACAAAAGCAAGAACAAAAACAAGGACGAAAAAAAAAAAAAGAAAAGAGAAAAAGTACCGAGAATGTCAGCAAGCAAGAACAAGAACAACCAAACATAGCAAAAAGCAAGATGCAAAAAAAAAAAAAAAAAAAAAAACGAGAACCTACGACAGGGGAAAAAAAAAAAAAAAAAACAAGAACGATAGATGAAATAACAAGAACAGAAATAAGAAACAGAACAGGAACAATATGCACAAACAACAAGAAAAAATAGCAGACAATAACAAGAACAAAGAAGGCAAGGACAAGGACAAGAAGCAGAACAATAAATATATATAGAGAGAGAGCGAGAGAAAGAGAGAGAGAGAGAGAGAGAGAGAGAGAGAGAGAGAGAGAGAGAGAGAGAGAGAGAGAGAGAGAGAGAGAGAGAGAGAGAGAGAGAGAGAGAGAGAGAGAGAGAGAGAGAGAGAGAGAGAGAGAGAGAGAGAGAGAGAGAGAGAGAGAGAGAGAGAGAGAGAGAGAGAGAGAGAGAGAGAGAGAGAGAGAGAGAGAACAAGAACAAGTACACCAACCCCATCCACCATTCAGCTTGGCGCAACTCACGGTGCTCTGAAGCACGACTTGGTCGCACGTGTGGTGCGCGAGGTGTCTCCTGATGATGATCCCCTCCCTCATCTTCTCCGTGAAGTGGAACAGCCGGTGCTTCTTCTTGCGGTCCAGCTCCTTCTTCCGGCGAGCCGTCAGCCGACCCTTGCGTACAAAAAAAAAAAAAAAAAAAAAAAAAAACTCTCGGAAATCAGAACACATCCACACCTCGGGCCAAAGATGTCAGGAGACAGCATTTTCACCCCTTGACGGACAGCAACGTTGCCCTAGCATGCCTTGACTGACACCAAAAATACTACCAGGTAGGTTACATTGAGGAGCACTCGGCCCACCCTCGACAGCGCACGAGTTTGCCTTGCTTGACATGTCTGCTTACATCTTTGCCTCGGACCGATCAGATAGATCATTCCTACTTCATGATCTACGGCACACCTTTGCCGGCAGATGCATCCCTCAGGTGTCAGGTACTGGTATGTATGCTCTACAGCAGTAGCTCATGCACGATGTACAGCAGTAGGACATGTTTCGCGGGGCGGATTTGAACCAACGACACAGATCCTGCAAAGCTAATAATCACAATGGCGGGTTAGGATCTAGATGATCTGTATATGATCTATCTGTAGATAACGATCTGCCTGACGTGCAAAAACATCAATACTACGATACTGTTCATAGCGATACTATCACTACTACTACTACTATTACGGAGGACCATATTAAATGGAAGAAAATTTTGTCAGTAAAAATAGGGAAAATGTGTGTACCGTAGGTGTTTTTTACTATGGTCCTCGGTAATTCTACTACGACTACTACTACTACTGCTGCTACTACTACTACTACTACTACTGCTGCTGCTGCTGCTGCTGCTGCTGCTGCTGCTGCTGCTGCTGCTGCTACTACTACTACTACTACTACTACTACTACTACTACTACTACTACTACTACTACTACTACTACTACTACTACTACTACTACTACTACTACTACTACTACTACTACTACTACTACTACTACTACTACTACTACTACTACTACTACTACTACTACTACTACTACTACTACTACTACTACTACTACTACTACTATATAATACTACTACTACTACTGCTCCTACTACTACTATTACTACTACTGCTACTACTACCACTACTACTGCTGCTACTATTACCATCACCTTTTACAGATACAGATATTTCATTCGCAGTGTTCGGTGGTCTCCTCTAAGTGGTTACCCTCGAATGCTGCTATTAATATTACAGGGGAACATAATAAATAGGACCGAAAAATGTTTTTAAAAAAGGTGAGTATATAGGTTTTTATGTATACCATAAGTCCTATTAACTATGGACCCCCGTAACATCAATAGAGCTGATCCTTGAGTTTCGAATACCACCGTGGTGAGATTTTTTAATCTACTGTATTTGCGAACACGAAAAGGAATCAAACTGTTGAAAGCGCCTATTACTAGCGTGGGCAGGCACATTCCGACGCGAGACGATCAGGGAAGAAAGGGCTGAAGTTTTCTCGCGAGAAAATATGCTAGGCACGAACCGTAGAGGAGAGGGGGGGGGGGGGGGGGGTACTACTCATTTGTTGCTTGCCTTAGTCATCTGACCATTGACCACGCTTCCCTTTCGAGACGGAGCACCGTTCCTACTCCTAATAGAGACACCTCCAACAATTGGGCGCTCATTACGTTGTTTCCATATATTACATAGAAACTTTTTGCTGATCTTATCCCCTTCCTGTTCGGCCTCCTGTGGCCACCATCTATCTCCTAGGATAGCAAATCGTTTTCTCGCTGCTATTCATTGTATCAAACTCCTCCATGCCACATTCGTCTATTTTCCTCATCTCCTCTTCTAACACATCGTAGAGGAGAGGGGGGGATGAAAGAGCCTGCTGTGCTGTGTACACGCGTGTCCCCGCAACAGAGTTACGACCAAAAAAGGAAGAGTAATAGAAAACAAGGGCGAAGATGTCAAATCGGATGTGTGGAGGACAGGTTTGGGGAAAGGCTCGTAGAACGGTCATCGTACATGTACCCATGGAAGCTACGTCACGAGTGGTATCAACATCCGAAAATATTTCCGAGAGCCGGGAGAACTCGGCTTGACCCTTTTAGTACCGCAGTCCCGTTTTGGGGAAAAATCACTTGGAATTAGAGTGGTTTGTCCCCAAATCGGGACTGCGGTACTAAATGGGTTAATAGCCTTGTTTGCCCGTCCGAACCTCACTCGATCCCTCTCTTCCCCACGCTGCTAACCCAACGTGGAGGGCTCTTTCCTTGCCCTAAACACAAGAAAGAAAAAGTGCAGCCTTCGGTACCAGGTCAAAGCTACCACATCACTGGGGACCTTCGGAACTCTACGAAAGTAGGGAGTCCATATTGGCGTCGACGACGAGATCCGAACTCACGCGGGGAAAAATTAAATAATTTTTTTAAAAGTAATTTTTCTCGAGGGCGAACTGTCAGCCAACCGAGGGTCAAAACAAAAAGTATGACACCAGCACCCGTAAGACGTCCATTTTCGCCGGGATACAACGTACTTTTGTCTTGCCTAAAAAAGTGTCAAATTTGACGAAGAGTGCTTTTGATACCTTATGGTGTCGTCAGCGAACAGAATAAAGAAGACGTCTGAAAAATAGATATAGTAATACCAGGTATTATATAACACGCCCCAAAACAGTTACCAACGAAGAAACTGAACATCTACCGTACCTAACGGCTGTAGCAAGCCGACCCCACTCCTCACCACACAACGGCCACCTCGCCAGCCTCAACCAACCAACCAACCAACCAACCAACTAACCAATAAACCCGTCAAACCAACCAACCTCAACCAACTCGTACAAAATTACGCATCTGGTGCAAACGTGAGCTGGTTCCACTTTTCTTTTTTTTCTTGGATGAAGTATACCGAACGATGTGCTCCAGTTACGATGTTTGTCGCACCGCTATTATTACGGAGGACCACAGTAAATAGTACCTACGGTACACACAATAACCTACATATTTACCTATTTTCACTAACATTATTTGGTCCTATTTACTATGGCCCCCCGTAATAATACTATTGTTCTGTGGTGGTACGTGTATTCATACTATCACGGGGGGGGCATAATAAAAAGGACCTACGATACACACAAAACCCTACATATTTCCCTATTTTTACTAACAATAT
This sequence comes from Macrocystis pyrifera, assembly GCA_031763025.1. NCBI lineage: Eukaryota > Phaeophyceae > Laminariales > Laminariaceae > Macrocystis > Macrocystis pyrifera. Next base: position 14,595,391 of record JASSKH010000004.1, on the reverse strand, counting down.
TTGGTCCTGTTAACTATGGTCCCCCCCCCCCCCGTAATATTTATTTTTTCCCTGAGGCACGCTTCCACTCCCAGAATTTTTGGGAGCCTGCCTGTCCTGTGACCCAACACGGGCCAGAGTTAGCGTGAGAACAAACAACAGAACCAACAACAACAACAATCCTCAACAAAACAGCCAACCGATAACCTGATCAACCAATCAACGAACCGGCCCGTTAAACCAACCAATCCCCCAACAACCAAACCAAACCAAACCACCCAACTGAAAACCATGACATGGTAGGAGAGCATCGGATTTTCGTGTTCTGGAGTTTCTTCGCTTGAGGAGATCGCTACTCCGCTTAAATACGACGAGCTATGTGACCTTAGGTACGTTTCGAACAACAATACGTATTTTTCACCATCAACGCTATTGGGTAGTTCCTCGCTACTAATAGTCAGAGAGCAAAAAAAAGGCCGAAAAGAGGGCTACCCCGATCGACCCACGTGTCACTACCCAACAAAAACTAAAAAACTTGAAATGGCCGACCGCCCAACCAACGAGCCGCGCGACTAGCCAACCAACGAATCAACCAATCAACCAATTAAAAAATCGATCAACCAACCGTTCAACTACTATCAACCAACCAACCAATAAGTGATCCGACACCTACAACCAATCAGCCAACAAACATCATGTTGCTCAACACCTCCCCATGGCCCATCACCACCGCCACCACCACAAACACCAACAACTCACCTCCTCCTCCTGCAGATCATCCAGCAAGCTCAGCCGCTGCCTCCTGCTCCCACCGCCTCCCCCCTCTAACCCTTCCGACAGTCCGGGTCTCACTTGCAAAGCCCCCGCCTTGCGACTGCTACCGTGAGCGCTACTGCTAGCGATACCGCTCTGCGAGGCAGACCCCCCCGGCGGGCTATCGGACGCTCCCACTATTGCAGCGTGTCGTGGGAAACATGTCCAGACAAGTTGGCGGGAGGCGCGCGGGGGGGTACTCGTGTCAGCATGTCATGTATGGCCGTATGACCATAGACCCTCGCATTCCCACGATGCAGTAAACGAGGTTATTAGAGCCGTGATTCGGCAGGATTTCACGGATAAAAATCGGTAGGCGCCGATAGCCAACAACAGTAAACCGAATTTGTCGGCAAGTCGGCTGGCAAAGCCGGCTGACGGCGCCAATCGACTTGGCGACTTAAGTCGGACGAGCGAAGTGAGCCAAAAATCAGCCCTCCCCGGTCGAGGGGGCCCCGCCCAAAAAAACAAAAAAACGCATCCCGCATTCAGCAACCCTTCCTACAAGTATGGAAACCCAATAAGTTGAATAGTCACCACCTCCAGGAAATGACTGACTGTTAGTCCGACCAAAAACTAATTGATGAGTTCATTATTTGTGCCCGGCTCACAGCTCTAGAGGTTAGGGTTGTAGGATCGGTTTCGGGCTAGGGTCGGCGTTTCGAGTTGGTTGCTGACCCCATGGACTGACTCGGCCGACTATGTTATCAGAGCACAGCCAAACAGCAAAGACGCTACGAAAGCGCTAAAAGCAATGGGAAAAAAAAAAAAAACACCGAACTAACCTACCAATCAACCAACCGAAACAATCGAACAACCAACCAACCATCCCATCCCATCCCATCACCCTGTGTGCTGAAACAAAAAAGCCAGCAAGGATTACCACCTCCACCCTCGGTGAAACGAACTTTCAACCATTGTAGAAATACAGTCCCGTTTATGGGACAAACCGGTCAAATCCCAAGTAGGTTGTACCCAGAACGGCAAGGCAGTCTTAAACGGTTAATCGGCCTTGTGATGATAAAGAACGAAAACCTAGTGATGGGCCGACATCCATCACATCCCTTCATTCCCCCACCTCCCCTTCGTTGAATGATCGTATCACGTAGTGTTTATGGTAAATGCTGCACCCAAGAGGCAGTTACGTAGCACCCCCTTTGCTGTCTTCGGAAGTGGCTACACCGGAAAGTAAATTAATTCATTGAAGCTGTCATCCATATGCAAGCCCGCCTCACAAACGGTTCTTAGTATGTAGCTCACACCCTTCATGCGACTCGCCGGACACCTCACGGTGCTTCGCGCTTGGCGCAAGCAATGTCTGCCTGGCCGGTGTGAAAACCCGACATGCTCCGTCCCGGCATTGTAGGGATGCGAGGTGTCTATTGTTATACGACTACGGTCACACATGAGATCGAGTACATCTCTCCCACCGAGTACGCCCCGCCCCCCCTCTCCACCCCGTAAAAAATCAGTTCCTCCCCAACTCCGAATACGTCTCACGGTTGGGCGGCTGTAGCACATCGAGGCTCTCCCTAACTCTCCTCGCGTCGTTCAGCTTCTGAGGGCTCAGCTTTCGGCCGCCGCCCGACCCCGCGCCTTCTCCCATGGCAAGCGCTAACTCCAGCACCTCCACGGCATCGCGGTACTCGTCGTTAGGCTTGAGTACAAGCGCGAACTCATACCTGACGCCGTCGATGTCGTCGTTGAAGAGGGAAGGGAAACGCGGATTGAAAAATGCTGTCTCATCCCGATCATGATCATCATCGTTATCGTTTGCACTGTCGTTATCGCTATCGATATCGATATCGTTATCGTTACCAATATCGTTATCATTCTCGCTATCGGTACTAATACAGTTATCAATATTGTTACCGTCACCAATGTCGTTACCGTCACCAGTATCGTTATCGTTATCATTATCGCTGTCGATATATCATCATGCTTTCGGTCATCATAATCACCATCGTCAATACTATCGTCATCGTCTCCTTCACCGCCTCTACCATCCGAGAGAGCATCCACCCGAGAAAAAAAAAACAACAAAAGCGCGAAAAAAGCAATACTGCTATACCCAAAACAACCCCAAGCAACAACCCGCACGAGCCAAACACACAACACAGCGTCTCACTCGTCGTCCTGTCTCTCCATCCTCTCCTTGCCTCCCCGGTAGCGCGTCAGCTCGCGAATAAAGTCCAGGTCCGACGCCATGGACTCCTCATTCTGAGACGGACTACCCCCCCCTTACCCTTCCCCTGACCACCACCCGAAGCCGACTGCTGCTGCTGCTGCTGCTGCTGCCTGAGAGAGGAAGTCTTGGGGGTCGGGGTTGGCACATCATCTTCCACGAACGCCTCCTTCCCGCCTCCTGAGGGCGAAAAAAACTTCGAAAACGATCTCACCGCGCTTAGCTTTGGCGATAACACATTGCTACCGCCACCACCACCCCCACCACCACCAATAGCAGTAGCGGGCGATTCATTGTCCCTGGGAGAAAGACGTCTCCCGCTAGGTGAAACCCCACCACCATCAACACCACCACCACCACCGCGAACGGGAGTTCCACAATAAGGGGGGGTTTCTAAGGCGTGCGGACCTGGGGGAGAGGGCGCCTCGTCAGGGCGAGGCGTTTCCGGCGGGGGGATGGGCAGGCTGGAGGGAGAGGCGTGTTGTAGCGATGGGAGCGCGTTCTTCCCAGGCGGAGAAGAAATGGCCTGGCTACCGGTGGTGCTGGTGGCGGTGGCAGCGGTGGTGGTGGTGGTGGTGGCGGCGGCGATTGGGGATACCGGGCGCTTGGGCAGAGTGGGGGCGGTCATCGCCTGCGGCAGGGTGGGGGAGGCGAGGAAGTTGCTCAGCAGTGGGGTTTCAAAGCCGTCTTGGACCGGTTGTGATTCACGTCGGCATCATCATCATGGTTGTCGTCGTCATCATCATCATCATCACCATCCTACTTATTATCATCATCATTTTCATTTTCATCATCATCATCATCATCATTTTCATCATCATCATCATCATCATTTTCATCATCATCATCATCATTTTCAGCATCATCATCATCATCTTCATCATCATCATCATCATCATTTTCATCATCATCATCATCACCAGCCTTATCGTCATCATCGTCATCACCCCCCCTCCCCCTCCCTTTGGAAGTAGCTACACCGGAAACTAAATTGACCCATTGAAGCTGTCAACCATGTGCAAGTCCGCCCCACAAGCGGTTCTTAGTAGGATGCAGCTCACCCTTCATGCGACTTGCCGGACACCTCACGGCGCTTCGCGCTTGGTGCAAAGCAATGTCTGCCTGGTCGGTGAAAACCCGACATGCTCCGTCCCGGCATTGTAGGGATGCGAGGGTCTATGATCATACGACTACGGCCATGCATGAGATCGAGTACATCTCTCCTATCGAGTACACTCCCCCCCCCCCCCTCCCCTCCACACGCTTCTCGTCTCGCCCCCCTCCCTAACCTTGTTTCGAGGCCCTAAATAATCCGCCCGCAAGGCAATCGAGGGCGAAAATCACCTCTAGCCCCCCCCCCCCGTCCCCCGTTCCAGCATTGTAGGGATGCGAGGCGAGGGTCTGTGGTCATACGACTATGGCCATGCATGAAAATGAGTAACCCCTCCCCCCCTTCCTTTTCCCTCTCACCTTTTTTCGAGACCCCAAATAATCCGCCCCGCAGGGCGACGGAGGGGGGAGGTCATCCCCAGTCCCACCCCCAGCCCCGGCAAAAGCTAACCGCCTGACGTTAGTTGCTCTGAACCCTGGGGGAGATCCACAAGGACTTAATGGAGGAGGACATGAAGGAGGCGTGGTCAGGGAGGCTGGCTGAGCGGGATCCGGGGATGGTGACCTCGATCGAGCAGCCGCCGCCGCCGCCGCCGCTGCCGCCGCCGTTGCGGAGGGAGAGCCGTACACCGGAGGAGCAGCGTTCAGGGGCTGCCTTGCTGACCCAGAGGCAAGGTCGTCGTCCTCGTTGTTGTTGATGTTGGTGTTGCTGATGTCGTTGTTAGGCAGGTAAAAAGAGTGAGTTTTTGATGCGGATGGAGGCGTCTTCACCGAGGAGGGGGAACGGTCGCGGCGGAGAGGGGACGGACTCCTCGTCGGCTGAAAAGGGGGTAGGAGGCCGGATTGGGGGCAGGGGAAAAGTAGGGGGGAGGGAGGGAAACAGGGACGGAGGCAGGGAGGGAGGGAGGGAGAGGACGAGAATGTAAGAAAAAAGAGCGAAGAATGTCGAAATGCTGTGCGATCGAGTGTATCCTTGGATGCGATGATCCGTCGATGTTCTAGTAGAGGCGGTTCAGCAACATCAACAGCACACGTCATTTATCACGGGTACCAATCTCTCCGGAAATATGAGTATATTTCGGTATTCATCTTAGAGTAGTAGCCGGCGTCCCCGGTGTCTTGGTAGGTGGTCCGCGTGCCTGTCAAGATCAATTTCGTGGGTTCGAGTCTCACCGAGTGCAAGCTCACAGGGACTTTTTCTTGCATAAAAAATTGATAAGCGGAAAGCGCGAAAGCGTGAGTTGGCTACATTCATTAAAAAATCGACGAGCAGCGGGAATGCTGAACCCTATGCGCGACAAAAAATAAAGGCACGTACCGGGGGGGAGAAGGGACGACACCTGTGACCACGGCTTGTCCAGAAGATCGTCGAGGGTAAAACCTCCTACGAGTGGGCTGGAAAGTAAAAGTGATGAAGAAAAAAGAAAAAAAGTAACCCTGACCTACAATACTCCGCATGTTCCCGGACGCATCATATAGTATAAATAGTGGTACACGGTAACCGCTACCTCTCTGTGGGACATGCGCTGGCCGACGATGACGGTGACCGCTCAAAAAGGACACGCCTTCGTGAACCGCATACGAAGCAACACGCGAGAAGACACACGCGCACCCCCTCCGAAGACTGTTCCAGGCTAACTTTCTCGACAAGAGTAGGGATGGAAAAAGTGCAGACGTGGAGCGATGCAGGGGGTCTCCGCGGAAAATCCAGGAACACCTTGAAGCGCAAACCCGGTTGTCATTCGGTGGCCCGAGACAACTGCATAGGTACTCTGACGTCGTGTTGGTCTGCTGGAAACGTCAACCGTGCGCGTCTGTCCAGCATGTCTTATCTACGCACCTCAAGCGGTCTTTTCACTCGCACGAAAAGAGAACGGGTTGTAGCACAACAAAGAGGGCGCACCCACCCTTGAGGCCGGCTCGGCCAAAACGACCGTTTTCGTCGATGAAACGACCGTTTTTTTTTTCGATTGTGGATGCCCCTCGTTTATCCGAGAAAAAAAATGTTCACAGCCTTCAGTCCAGACGGGTGTGTGCTTACGGGCAAACACGCTTTTGTTGTGGCGCGAGTCGGACCGGACCGAGCGGCGCCGTGCAAGCTTGATGTCACCGCGAGGACAAAAAACGGCAAGTAGCCAGCCCTACGGATAGTATTCGAATGCCACCACCCTGTGTACATATACCTCTCCAAAACAAAAACCTAAATGCTTCCAATTTCCCTCCCCCCCAGAAAATGGGGGTGCAGGTCTCAAGGGGTATGATGAATCAACTAGGAGCTAAGAAAAACAGAATGACTTGATTTTTTTGTTTTTTTCTGAAGCGTAAGAAAGCCACTTTTTCACGAAACTACTGCTGTAGTGTTGAATATCGAACGAGAATCGAGCTCGATACGTACGATATCGATCGACAAAAAGCTGATTAATACGCACGAGTTCCGTATTTAACACCATCGAAGCTTCCGTTCAGTATCGGCACAAAAACAAAAAAAACGCAGCGAAAAAAAAGCCAGGGGGGGCGGAGGGGCAAAAACACGCTCGATACGATATATCGGAAATTCGATACGATATCCAACACGCATAAGAACGTACGCCCTTTCAAACCCCCCCGACACACGACGAGAACAATGATAGCGTCGGTGCCATCAACCGTCTTACGAGCAGCACGAGGTGAGCGCCCAGCAGCACTACGGCTACTACTACTAGAGGATCACGTTGCCCCCGTGCCGCACGGCTTATTATCACAGTCTGCCTTTGTAACTCGGACACCTATTTTGTATCACCCCCCCAAGTCATGCAGTGGACCGTTGCTGTGCTGCCTGCACTCCCCAATGTCCCTCTCTGTAAGTCCCGGAAGGGTAACCGTGAATATCGTTGAGTCAGCTGGTCAACATAAGGGGTGTGATTGTTTTCCAGCACTCGTTTTTCTCGATAGCGATGGTAAGGGTGCTATTAATAAAAAAAAACTCCAGCATTTCTATTTTAGGAAGGCTCTCTCTCTCTTTCTCTCGGTCGAGACCAGATATTCCCGAGAACAGATTATGCTCGAAAACATTTTTTTCAGTGTTGGCAACCTTAACCTTTCCGCTCTTTCAGGAAGAAATCGAGCGCCGAAAAACGATCGCACCCACCCCCGTGCCATAATTCCACGCACTTTGTGGTAACCCGTCCAAATGCCTAGACCATGCGATTGCGCGCCGGGCGGGCTCAGTCTTCATTTTTTATCGCTGCCGATTGTTGACTCCTCTCATGAGAGGCCTCAGAGAGACCAAGGTGCTTGCTACCACGCCAATCGTAGCATGGGTCCGATAGCAAAAAAAAAAAAAAAAAAAAAAAAACGGTCCGTAGATTATACCTGGTATTCCTTAGGCATTCGGCGAGGTCAGCCGAGCCACCGAAGGCAGGGCCGCACGCATGGGAGTGTATAAGATGGGGGGGGTGCATGCATAGTCTAAATGAAGGGTGTCACACGGCATCATCACTGTAAAAAAACCGACCGTTCTCTGCAGCTTCCTGAATTCAAGCCGCCCTTCCCCCCCCCCCCCCCCCACCCCCCCCGTCCTGGAAAAAAGAGAACATGCACACGCCCGTTTGTAGTGCACCTCGTAGCCACGCGCACGACACAGTACGTAGAATTGCAACAGCAACAGCAGCAGCAACAGCAGCAGCGTGCAGTGTCATCGATACGTATTATACCTATATACGTGTATACAACAGGCAAATAAAGCCACCACACAGGTGGAAAACCACACGTAGTATATGTACGGTCTTTTACCGCCGACCCCACCCCCCATCCCCTATCTTCCCTTTCCTCTGACATCCAGCATGCCTTCTGTCACAGAAAGCATCGCAATGCAGCAAGAACGCGTCCTTTACACAACATGAATCCGTCAAACACGCCGGACAAAATATAGGGTCACCGCCAAGAGCAAGCTCACGTACCTCTTCACAACATCGTGATTTTTTCGTCAGATGATGGACGAAAAAAAAACGGTCCGAAGAAATCCGTCAGATGCCTGACGAAAAAAAAACGAAGAGGTCACTGGTTGTCCATGCGTAAACCGTCCAAAAATACTTCAAAAATTAGGCAAACGCTGGACGAACAAAAAGGGACCGCTGCTTGTGCACGTACATACATACGTACGTGTATCCCTTCTACACACAATATCCCCAAAAATTCAAAACACGTAGTCTAAACCTGCCACACAACACCAACAGGAAAGGAAAAATAGCCGCAGCGTGCGCTTGCGTGCCGTGCCCCCCCTTGAACCGCGTCAAAAAATGCACAAAAAGAAAAGGCCACCACAAGGCTAAAGCTAGGGGCGACCGCGAGCACGCTTTGTTTTCATGCAAGCAGATAAACAGGCCGGACGCTGAACAAAGCAAGGGTCACCGCTGAGAGCAAGCCCGTGCAACATGCAAGCAGGAAAACCGCGTCAGAAAGTGAACATACAAAAAAAAAAATCAAACGTGAAACAAGCTCGTGAAATCTCTCATGCAACACCCGCCCTCCCACAAGCTCGTGAAATCTCTCATGCAACACCCGCCCTCCCCCCCCGCCACAAGATGTTGAGTACAAAATACCGTAGCGGCCACCGCTAACAATAAAGCGCGTGCATCTCTGTATTGCAAAAAACGGACAACCCATCCCATCCGTGACAGCGTTCGAGCCGTTCGATGCCAGAGCCGTTGGGCAAAGAAAGGTATGTAGCACCCTCGCGTGCGCGCGCGCGTGCGCGTGCCCTCCCTGCTTACACCAAAAAACACGCAACCCTCGTCGGCGAGGGGCGTTCGTTGTCATGTCAGCCTTTGGGCGAAGAAAACGCGGCACCATCGCTTGCGCGCGCGTGTGCCTCCCCCCCGTTCCCTCTCACACAAAAAAACGCACAACAACAACAACAACACTCAACTCTAAGGCTACCGAGGCTACATATCCCTTCTATACACGCCATCAAGCCGACCACACCGGATTGAGAATGACACACACGCACAAAAAAAGCTGCGCCCCCCCATCCGCCGGCGTTGCGTTGCATGGCATCGCCAAAATGGGCAATACGCCCCTGCGACTCTCAACCAAAAAACGCCAAAACAAGCCACAAAAAAAACACACCGGGTACATGCCATACCATTTTCGACCGATTGCTAACAATCGTTGGGCTATGAATCTGAAGACCGAACGATTCTCACGACATTTCTGTCCAAGGCGGTATCAGACACAAAACAAAAAAAAGCACGAAAAACATCGTACGAGGGAAACCAAGGGAACAAGGTACTATAAGAAAAAAGCACGACAAAAAACACCAGTATATACTTACGTACCAAAAATACATAAACACGAAAATATCCTGGCATTGTACCAGACACATGCACAAAAGTAACTCGTACCATGCATGCTCGAGCGTTTTACCTAGTACCTGGTATCATGGTAGGTGCCCGTACGTACAGCCGCGGGTTTTCCTCCCAATGAGGCATCACGACGACGAGAATATGCAAGAATCAAGACAGGCAACCGATCCATGACGAAAAAAAAAAACTCAATCCAGGGTACACGAAAAAAAACCCCGACCCCCTACTTGTTTTTTTGAGTCCCAGTATACTGAAATCAAGCAAGAAAAGAAAAGGAAAAAAACATGTTTTACTTAATTTCTGACAAAATCTTCAACCCGTTACCTCGTACCAGCTACGTAGTTTGTTTTCGATTCCGACACGGTGGCGAGTTCGGCTCCGTTTTCTGTTTGTTTGGTGTACCCCCTGCCCAATCTGTATCTCTGTTTCTCACTCGCCTACAGCAGCAGCAGCAGCACTACTGTTTGTTTCATATGTACCTCGGGCGACAACCTTGACCTGCTTGGATTGCGGACAGGGGCAACATCTAACACCCGGCAAGCCGTAAAACACCGCAGCACAAAAAAAAAAAACTGATCGCCTCGAGGGACCATCAACATACGAACACAAAGGTATACACCTGAAACGTACTGCTGCTTGTAGCACGGTATACCATGTATGTACACATATACGTACACGACCTGCTACGTTGTACCAGTAAATACCCGTTTTGCGCTGGTGCTACCGTATAGCACGAATATAAGACAACACTCCCCCCCCGCTCGGGCAAAAACTCCAATGCTGATTTTTTCTCCACAGCGAGGAGAGTGCAAGCAGCAGACCGATGCTTCTATGTGGAAATATCTCGACGATGCATACCATCTTTCTAAAGCCACTGTTTCGTTGTGCGTGCTCCCTCCTCGAAAAAATCAGCTCGGAAAAAAAAAAATCCTAGAGAGGGTGTGCTATCCAACGTGTTATGCGGTAGGTGCCCGGGTGCCCAGGTACTCGTTTAAACCGAGTACCCGAGTACCTGTGTATCCGGGCCCCAAATACTCGGCGAGTATGAAGTGTTACTGGTGCTTGTGACGGGCAGTAGCAAGCCGGGTAATACTCGCGAGTACCCGGGTGTTCCGTACTGGCAAGCAACAGAGGTAGCACAAACAAACAATCACGCAGAAGATTAAGCGCCAAAACAAAAAACAAACTAACAAAACGAACGCACATCCAAGCGCACACCTACAAACTACTCATTTAAACGCACACATAATACAAGCGATAAAACACGAGCGATACAACAAGTACAAATACACGTACAGACGCACACACAAGCGCGCGCACGGCGGTGTAGCCGTACCGATACAGCGGCCGAACAGCTGCAGCCGGTAGCAGCAGTTGAGGTTCAGACACAGCAAACCTCGCCGGAGAGGCCCGACGTCGTAGCGCCTGGGTCTGGTTGTGCAGGCCGTTCCCTAGACCATACAGTATCCGTTCAAGTTTTGCGCAAAACATACTGCTGTATATGCTACCAACTACCTAAAAGCATACCAAACAAAAAAAAACAAGCTACGTACCCTCTAGGGCTTCGTATCGCTGGAGGCGTCCATCATACGAGATAAAAATACGACGGCTGACGACACTCTCGCGCTTTGACGGGCAGCCGTTAGCCGTCAAGATATTCTCCACGCACTAAAACTATAATATTAAGTCTAAACATGCCTTGACGGGTTAAAGTATCCCCTGACGGACAGCCGTCAGCCGTCAAGGGACTCTCCACGCATTAAAACTACAGTAGTACATTAAGCCTTCATATACTTTGGCGGGTCAAAACTAGCCCCTTGACGGCCAGTTGTCAGCCGTCAAGGGACTCCCCAAGCACTAAAACTAGTATATTACGCCTAAAGATGCCTTGATGGGTCGAACTTAGACCGTCAACCGACCGACACATTTGATCGAGAGAATAACGAGAAAAACGAAGGACTGCAAAAACAGTCAATGGCTTGTTTCTCGTAGTCGTAAACGATGGCTGGGGCCTCGTGTCACTGACACACATGGACGAGTCCGATTCGAGCCTGACTCGAGTCGAGTCCGATTCGAGCGTGTGATTCGAGTCGAGCCTGATCCGAGTCGAGCCTGACCGGAGTCGAGTCTGAAAAAAGTCGAGCCCGAATCGAGGCGAGCCTAACTCAAGTCGAGCTTGATTCGAGCTATATACAGATTCGAGCTTGCTTCGAGTCGAGTCAGATTTGAGCCAGGCTCGACCCGAGTCGATCCAATGGGTCAAGGGTTCAGGTTGTGGCTTTGGTGGGAAAATTTCCGTCAAACGCTGCTACAAACAACACATGAACTAGACAATTCACGTCCTTGTATGCTATTAACAGGCAACAAAGAGACAAAAAACAGACAACCTCCTCTCCCCCCCCAACCCCCTTTTTCTTCTATCAAAACACCAAAACAAAAGTCATACGCCCGCTCACCGTCATAGCGCGGCGCACTCTCAATCTCAATGCACCACCCAAACGAAAGTAAAATATACACGAACTGATCCCCCCCCCGTCCCCCCACCCTCCAAGCCAAGAACGCCCCCCCCCCCCCTCCCCCCACCCCTCCCCCTCTTCCCCCTCTAACCCCACAACACCATCATCATCATCATCATCATCATCATCATCAGGATCATCATCATCATCAGGATCATCAGGATCAGCATCATCATCACTACCACCTAGGGCTAGCCTTTGGAGACGTCGAAACAGACTTTTTCATGTTTCTCGGCGAACGGGTCAGCCTCCTAGGGACCCAACGCTGGGGACTCGCCTGAATCTGGCTCCTCCCGACGCCATACGCCGATCCCCCAGCCGCCGTCGCAATCCCGCTGCTGGTAGTGCCGCCGAGCGAGCGCGGTCCCGCAAAGCCCCGATCCGCGCCCGCGTCCCCGCCCTCGCCCCTGCCCCTGCGACCCCGGCCATCAACCCTCCCACCACCCCCTTCTTCCTGAATGGAAACCTTCTTTTCCTCCGAGATGGCAGGAGGCAGGACCACCAACGGCGTCTCATCTCCCTTACCCTTCTCTGGAACCACCGCCGCATCCACCGTCACCGGCGGCGGCGGCGGCCCCTCTTTCGATGCGGAAGATTCGATACCGTTTCCGTTCCCGTTCTTGTTATCGCCGCCTCCGTCAGCGACGCCGGTCGTCGCCTCCCCCAGCTTAACCGAGAATCTCGCGCGGGTCACAGGGGGCGGTATCGGGGGCGGGCCATCGTCGACTTTGGTCGCGCCGCGGACAGCCGAGGCGCGCTCCAGTCTTGCCGAGAGAGCACTGCCCTTCACGGAAGGGGGCGGGAGGGGCTTGCGCGGCGGCGACACGCTGCGGGGGCGCGGCAGGTCATCTCCCGCGCCTTGCACCGGCCTATTGTTATGTTCGACATGGTGGTGAAGCCGACCGAGGAGGCGGCGATGGTGGTGAAGGCGGGGCGGGAGGGGGCGAGGGGACGGGGAGGGGTGGGTGAGGGAGTCACCTCAATACTTGTTAGTTTCGACGACGGTTTTTTTCTCCTTTATCTTCCTCGTAAAAAAAATGCGTAAGCTTCGGCCTTAAACAAACACACATATATAGTATGAACCAACACGCCTGATTATCTCGTCCGATCAAACAACGGATAATTCTCCGAAGCTTCCCTCTGTACTACTCTCTCTTTAGCACCGGTCTTACTACCACCACTTTTGTACTGCAATACTCTATAGACCAGTCTAATACGACTTCGATTCAGTTCTGGTTCATATCGGCGGCAGATGCTATCATTCTTTAAAAAATAGCGGAGCAGAACAACAGAGTCAGCTTGCCTCGGGTACGTGCTTAGCCTGAATAGAAAAATAGCACAGCGCAGTAGGCACGTACAGCAGTACATAACAGCTTTTTTTTTTCAGTGTCCAGACGCTGGTCTCCAGTCTCCAAGCATGACAACGGCGGGTCCCTGTTTTGCTGTTACACTTTACGGTTTCGGCTGAACAAGATTCTGGACTTCTCATCTCCCGTGTTCTTTCGACGCAGAAAACTCCGGATCAGGGTTGGATTTCGATATCGGAATCGAGCGCGAAATCGACTACATCGACAAACACAAAACAAAATGAAAAAAACGATCGACAGTGTTTTCGAAATCCCGTGGTAAAATCCCGTGGCCATACCGCGGTTTCTACTTCGTAAAAAACTCCCAATAACACCGTCATTCGATTCGCCGTGATCTGGTCTTATGATGTTTTTGCCATTGTTTATTCTTCATTCGTAACTTTATTATCGTTGATTTACCGCGAATCCCGAGGAATGCCCTGGAAAATTCGGTGTTTCGACATATCCAAAACTTTCGATATACGATATTCAACACTGCTCCGAATTGCGTTCTTCTTCGATTCTGATGGTTCACGTTTCACCCGATCCTCACCTTTTTCCTTTCGGTTTCGAGTTTTCAGCCGTTCGCCGTTCGTGAGCAAGAAAAGAAAAAACAAGGGATCCCATATTCCTATATTCCTACGAGTACATATCCCGCTTCCTTGATGTATTCCTACGTTCTTCGTATCAATAGTCGTGCTCGTATACATACTGTACCGGTACCTGGTACGCGTTGTCTACTGAGTCTATGACTGCAGAACTTGTCTCTTTTACAGTATGATATAGTGTGATATGCCATGTGGGATGAAGAACCTGAACGTGCTGGATGCCGATTGGCAGAAAGAACACACACAAGACAGGTATACATAACGTGCGATAGTCAGCATCTTGGAGTCCCTTACCACGTACTAGGTATATAGGTACTACTAAGTGATGCAGGAAATTTGGACCAGGCTGGATTTCTTATTTTTAGAATGGGTGGGTTCTAAACTAACCAGTATAACAAATTCCAAATTTCATATTGTCCCGTAAATCTCAGCCTGCCTTTCCCATTGCTCGTTTTCTTGGTAGGTGTCCTGCACTGCTGTATAGGAAACCAGCCTCGTGGTGCGCGTCATGCCCCTGTTGCCGCCCGTAAACTCGTACTGCTAACTGTATGGGGGGGGGCGGTCATTCAAGGAGGCCAAACCGCGATCTCGTGTCAGAATACAGTACAGTAATGCCCCTTCTACAACAGCAGTGCCGGTTGAGTAGTGCCGGCTGCCTGCTATAGTGCCTCTGTGAAATCGCTTGGCGCAGATAGGATTGAACAGTGTGGCAGTGTGAGGAGTAGTGCGGGTATAAGCTGTTGGCTGGCGCATACCGGCATTATACGAAGAGGGCACCCGTATTGCTGCTGTGGCATCTTTGATGACAGCAGACTATCAGCTATCTTGGAATAAAACCTACTCTACCTGCAGATGTACTGATTGGACAGCTGTATACGGCTGTGCGACGGATGGGTTGCGCTGGACGTCGTTGCGTATTTAGGAAAGAAGACCACACGAGAACCCACACACCATGCACAGCAGCAGAGAGAAGACGAATTGCGCTCGTTCGCGTGATATTATTCATACCACTCTGAATGAGACTACACAGTACGAATGTACGTTAAATACATTATCATGCGTACGTGCTCGTACCTCGTTCGAGTTATACACCGCGATGCCGGCTGCCGTTGATTGCTGCCATGCACCCACCCGTACAGCAACAGTTCACTTTACAACGTCCTGGCCACAAAAATAAAGCTCGTGTAGTCTAGACTGCCAGCAGATGAACCGTGTCCGCCGCACGCGTACGAGTACTCGTACTGCGGGTACATGCTGTCGAACGCACATCACGCACGCACAGCAGTATACGAGACCTCGAGTAGGATATGAAACATACTTACTCGTTGGTACGCATGTTCCTGGTAAACGTATGCGATACTCCGTACGATTATCAAGTACGAGTACGACCAGGTGTCAGTATGTCTGATGCCCGATCTTCAAGGCAGTCGCAACAAGAATGGGCGGTAACCCCCACCGCCGCAGCAGCCCCATCACGCAATACACTGCCAGGTAACCAGGAACCCATCCCGTGCAAGTATATCAGTGCAGCTCAGCGGAGGCATCTCCTCCAACCCACACCCTCGCTCTCTCACCTGGCCGGAAGGTCTGGCGGACGAGGCGGATTCAACGAGTGTGTCAGCCCGAGCCTACGGCTGGTGCGATGCTGCTCGCGACCATCTACAGCTTTCGGCGAGCGTCCGCCCACGCTGAGTTCCGAGGCCGAGCCCCAGCCGGACATGGCGGTGGCGCACGTCCCCCCTTCTCCTCTTCCTCCTCCTATCCCTCTACTACCGCTTTCTCAAGTCACTTTGCTCTCTCTCTCACGCTGTGCACAAGAGCTACGAGAGTATGTGTAGAAGTAGAAGAAATTCGACAATTCGTCAACGGGATTTTGCTTTGATTCTTGTGGGAGAAGGCGGTCCAGTCCTCCCCAGTTTTGGCGTGCTGTTGGCCACCCAAGCACGGGCTGCTATGCACACTTCAAACTGTTTTGATTGTGACGTCTGTGGCACCGTATGATTGCAGCCCCTCTGCACAGGCGAGGGATAAGCGCAACAAGGATTGTGATAGTGCGCGAAAAATCAGCGCCGCGTTTGTCGTTTGTCGGAATATCACTTGAGAGTTTATACAGATGTGAAAGGCGTTTGCATGTTTTCATAGCGGGGAGAATTGGAGATTCGGTTCAGGAGATTCGGTTCGCTGTAGTACATGTCATCGCCGTTACTCTTGTGCCGTGATCAACACCTGGCGCTTTCCTCTGCACTGTGGAAGGACCACCATCAAGAATGAACGCACGGTTCCGGTGATGAGACGGGATTAAGCGCTCGATCGGTGGCAGTGTCTGCTCTTGTTGCATCGTATTGAGGTTCTGTGATCACTTCGTGATCATCGTTCTTTATCCTAGGTTCAAAGAAGCGCATACATACATGCTGACGAACAGCATGCTTTTACAGCAGTAATAATACTGCTTTTATGTTACTCGCCCAATGGAGATCGTTCAGACTTTCTGCTCGCGCGTAGAATGAGCCATAGGCCGCCATCGTTGTCACTCTGTCTCCCTCACCGCAACGCGTTGAGAGGCTTGCCATGCAGTAGAACGCGAACAACTCATCATGCACCTGACATTCCTCCATTAGTCCTGCTGAGGTGCACACGCACCCACCCGTCGTTCCCTTCTCGACAACGGGGAGAGTGCAAACGCCGAGCGATGCGTCTCTATGGAAATATATATTGTCGACATATTTCGAAAGCCACCTTTTTTGCTATGTCTGCCCCCCTTTGTTATGGATCCAATCGACTCGGGGTGTGATCCAATCGACTCCGGGTGTGTGTTGCCTTGCGTGTTTGTGTACGGTACCAGGTATGTTACTATACACTATACAGCCAGTATACACTTGTTAAGCAGCAAGCGGCAGTTGGGGTCACATATATACCTGATATACCCCAGGTATAATGCAGGTAAGTACGTGCAAGCTAATAATAATGCTGTTGTCGTTGGGCTCCTTGAAATCCATACCCTTAGAGTGCTGTGTGTAAAAAAAAAGTGCTGTATATACTGCAGCTGCTGATGATGTTCATCATGGCGTGGTGGAGACGTTCACATACATGCCACATGCAGGCCACCTTTTCTCGCTTTCAATTACATCCAAGTAATTTTTATGCCACGACAACCGCACGGCACGTATGCGAGTAACAGGTTGGCAACGCACACGCGGAAGTTTGCGAGCCCTCAAACGTTGTTTTTCTGGTTACACCGTACCCTAGCAGCACGCATATATATGTTTGCGCTGCACATGCATTCAGCAGTACTACTGTACGGAGTATATAAAGCCGCAAGTAGCACGCAAGACAACACACTACCTGGGACGAATTTTTGAGCCGACTTTCTCCAAAACATGTGTTTATGCGGGGCAAACACAACGAAAATAACGGCTTTGGAATAAACGCGTCGCCCACTCTCCCCGTTGCCAGCTTTGAAATTCGTCCGAGGAGGTGTGTTGTCTCGCGTGTTTAGTTAAATGTGGTAATGGAAGAAGGAATAATAGGCATACATGCGGGCATCGAGGCTGGATTTCCTGTTCGCAAATGATGCGTACTACTCTTATTTTTCCGTGAACCTCAGCCTGAGATTCTAGTGTATCGTGATTTTTTTGTGAAGATAGTAGGTGTCCTGTACTACACTACACGCATGCACAAACATAAATGAAAAGTTGAAACGATAAGGTGTTAGTCCGTTAGGCTACCGGTAAAAGGTTATCCAATCGCCTACCTAACCTAAGCCTTAAAAAACCACCCCTGTAACGGATCAGATATACGGGTCAACGCGTGTCACCAACACGCGGTTCCAACTTCTGGGGATCCAGAAGCATTCTTGACATGAGGAAAGTCACTTTCCTCGAGAAGCGTTTTCCATGGTGGACGCGAGATTTGAATTCATGCCCAACGACTCGTGTGCTGCCAATGACGCCATTTGTTGAGGTCTTTTGGTGCGTTGGGCTACTGGTGAAAGGAATCGCCTACCCAACCTAAAAGCGTTCAAACAAAAATCCCGCATCTATCTGAGAATCTCATCGTCTTTGTCCGCTCCCTCGCCCCTCGTCCCCGCGCCTCAAACCGCCGCCTGCGCATTGAATTCCCGAACCGTCTTAAGGCTGTGTTGTGTTTTTATTATATGAGGCTGCCGTACGGTCCACACGATCGAGCCAGAAGCACTGTTACTAGGTACGCCTTTCAGCCGGCCGGTTCAAAGACTTCAGAGGCAAAAAAAATGACGAAATCCATGTATGCCGAGCGGAAGGCAGCCAGGTCGCGAAAAAGTTGAGATGCGACCACGACATTTATTTCTAGAATGCATGTCTTCATCGCGGTAAGCAGCAGCCCCTCCGTGTCGTTCAAATGCGATAGGTGCAGGGTTAGGTACGAAAAAATTATGCTACGAAACGAGTATAGCATGTATATGGAGATCGTATATACCGCATCGGAGGAGGAACGCGGATATTCCCAATGGCAAACCACCACGCACGTAAAAATCAGAGCTCAGTCGCGCATGAGTGGTGTGGTGATTGATGGATGATACTCGACCCGGAATCATCTCTCATACCAGGTACACATCATACATACGACCGCCGTATATTTTGGCGCACAGCCACGAGCCAGGGCCAGTCGAGCCCACAAGTTTGTGTTTTTTTCCCAATCCGCTTTTTTTTATTAATGTCGTCGCCTGTTCAGTGACGACCAACAGCAATGTCCCCCGTGTCCCGGACCCACAAGACGCAAAATAAACACGCCTCAAAAATCCACGGCAAACACCAAAAAAACGATTTCTCGCTTCGATGCGCCGAGGGACCAAGTGCCTCGAAGACGACTCCTATCTCCGTCTCGTCTCCTTCAGCGAACAGAGCGGGGCGAAGCAAGCGCGACCCTTTCTAGGCTTTGCTTGGGGGCACAAACAGGAGCCTAGCCAGCACGCCGATCCACGACCTGGTAGACGCGCAAAAACCGGCCTACAGGAGACCGTCTCCGCCCACACGTAGGATATGGCAGGGCGCAGAGCTTAGTCGCCGCCACCGCCGCGGCCGAAGCCTCCCCCACGGCGGTAACCGTCCTGTCCGCCGCCTCCCTGTACACACGAAAAATAAGATAAACGGGCCGGGTCCAATCGCGGGCAGTAAAACAAAAAAATCAACGGTGGAGGCAGGAGTGAGAAGGGGTGAGAGAGGCAGTTCCGCCTGTACGTAGTGTATGCAGTTTGTACCAGGTTCCATTCAGAAACTCCCAAGCCCTCTTTACGGATGGTATTCTTCACAAGTTTTCCAATTACACCAGCAACATCTCTCTTCTCGACCGGAGCTACGGTACAGTCGCTTCCTCTTCCGCCTGGTGGACAGCACAGCCACTGAATGTAAATCGGACGCGTAATTGATCATCCTCAAAGCCACAGCCAAACGCTGACTCGTACGGCCGATGCCTAAAGAAGAGTCTATACTGTTTTCGTCAGCTTTCCCCTCTCACATGTTACTACACTCCTGGCAATTATCCTCTGTCCGGAAATTCACGGACCGTTTGGGCAACAATGCGATCATCCAAACGCTCGTATTAACTTCCGGACAGCGTAGCATATGCAAGTGGTCAAATGGCGGAGGCTACCACTTCGAGGCTCCTTTTGATCACCAGCGATCAGGCGAAAAAACAACCACTAGCAGGTTGAGTAGACCCGCTCCGCCATGGTCTCGGAAATCGACAATCATACCCCGAAGGCGCCTGCAATGATCAAACACACCCGCAGCACGGCCCATACCATCGCCGTCCACAGCTCCCCGTGATGTCGAAAACAAAAAAAGACCCTCACAACCATTCCAATGTTGGCTTTTCGCCTCTATATTCTACACGGGCACAAAACACAACTTTAACAACGGCGGACAACCAGACACTTCGAACAAAAAAAGCGACACAAAATGACCAGAAAAAAGGACACGGACAAACGATTCCAGCGTTCTCTCCCCGTTTCTCACCCTCTGGAACTCGGGGTTGAAGTCTCCTCCGGGTCCCATCTTCTTGTCGCCGTAGCCGCCGCCACCTCCGCGGTCTCCACCGTAGCCACCACCGCGGCCACCCTCGCGCTCCCCTGGTCAACAACAACGAACCGCAACAACACGTTAAGGGTCGGGTGACAAAAAATAAAAATCTGAACCTGCACTGCTGCAATCGTTAAAGCATTACATGCCACGTCTCTGAACCGAACAAAACAAAAAAATATTTGCGTCCCACCTTCAGGCTGAAAACTAATTCGCATACACAAATTAAAAAGGGCAGGCGTATGCGCACGCACCCCGCTACGACCAAGCTCTTCAATAGGTGCTAAATTTTTGTTCGATGAAAAGACCAAAACTAAAAAATACGGTCTCGCGTTCCTCGCTCGGATTTTAGCCTAAGATGACCTAATAGAAAAAACTGCAACCCACTCCCAACTTCTACCGTAGGCGACAAACATGAGTTGGAATAACATGCAACTATAAATAAAGCACAGGAGTGGCTTCCGGCATGCCAACAAAAAAAAATCTTTAAAACTGCTGCACTCGTGTAGGCGACATACTGCATGAAACACGAGCTGGAAAATCTTGCACTTACTGGGTATAGCATACCAGGGTACCGTATAAACACGCCTCCTACCACGTGTTGGCGACAAACTGTCTGATCCAACAGTAGAAAATCTAGCAGCATACCGGATATAGCATGCCAGGGTTACCGCACAAGACGCATAAATAACGCCTCCCTCTAGGACCAATTTCGACGCTAGTTTTCTGTACAATGTGGAAAAGGTGCAAAGGCCGAGCGATGCGTCTAAGGCTACCATTTTCGTTTGTGTGCTTTTGCCCTCTAGGTCAAAAGAGACGCTTGGCTTGGTACGAGTGGCTCCAGATTTGCCTCAAAAACACCTGCATGCACCAGCTATCAACCAGAGCCGGCACAACAATATACCAGGTAGGAAGTATGAGACCAGAAATATGGCAATACGAGTGGCTGCTTGCGCTTTCTCACCTCCGGGTGCCGGTCCGGGGCGTGCGGGGCGGGACGCGCTCTTCTTGAGCGTGGCGGGCACGATCTCCTCCGGGAGGTGAAGGTACTCCCTCAAGTACTCGATGCCCTCAGCGGTCAGGTACCAGTAGAAGTACTGCCTGTTGGTGGCGACAATCAAATCATCGTTCGTTGAGCACATAACTTCGTGTTCAAGTGCTAATAGGCGCAATTCGACAGGGAAGAAATGACTAAAGTCTTCTTGCGAAAAAAATAAAAGGCACGTAGCGGGGAGGGAGAGAACACGTAAAGACCAAGACAAAAAAACCGGATAAAAAAAACTTACGAACAAAACCTGGTGATAAGTGTACCTCAGCTGTGAGCTCGACATGCCCTCAGTGGTCAGGCAATAATACTGTAAATGAATCAAAGTACTGCCGACAGCTGGTGACAATCATAACCGATTCGGTAAGTTATGTATACGAAGCGTAGGTAAAATAGTGGTATGGACACGGTGTAAGTTATACCTAGGATGTATGTAGTATGCTAGCTGTGAGCTCGACATGCATACACACCTACACAAACAAAGGAACGAGCACAGCATAATAACGCATATACACATCATACGCCTTTACGCTTCGTGGTCAAAGCCGGCCGACACATGACGGTTTCACGCCGGTCGAAAAAAAGCGCCTAAAAACGCGCGTATAACTTTTGAAAAACCATGATCACAAACACACCAACCTGCACAAACACTCCGCACTCACAGCATACTTGTCATACATACGTTGCATCTTTTCGGTCCGTTCGGGGATAAAAAAACCGGTCCGGTCCGTCGGCCGGGTCGAAACAAGCCTCACCAGTTGAAGGTTTCGCGTACGAGGCCGCGAGACTTCATGGACTTCATGAGCGCCAGCACCTCCAAGTTAGGAACATCCTCGATTTTGTCGTGCTTGGGCTTGAAGAAGTCCTTCTTGGCGACCAGGACGCCCTCCTTGAAGAGGTAGGAGTAAACCGCTAGGCGGTTCTTCTTTTGGATGAACTGTTCACGAAACGAAACACAAAAAAAGACGGGGGAAGGCAAAGATGTCTAATGACGGCAGTTTTTGCTCGTGCCTGTCCTCATATCGGAAAATGTCGTGACGGACGCCTCGTGACGGACTAAATCCGGGTATGAGTACTCAACGTCCCTGTTTTGTTAAAAACAACTTCATCTTTTTTTTTCGAGGTAAAAAACAAAATGCAATTGGGCAGTTTGACGACAGCGCAATGAGCGCGTACGAGACGAGCAAAGCGTGTCGCAAATAGACAAATAAAAAGGGACTGAAGAAATCTGCATCAGTGCGTGTGATGCCAATGTCACGAAAAACGTTGGCACGTTTGGTGTTATGAGCAAGCCTATATCTAGCTCCAAGCTGAGCACACAGCACGCCACATTTCAACACATCAATTATATCATCAATGAAATTCATCCAGCGTATCGATGCCACTTCTTTCCATGCAGCAGTGCCAATTTAGGAAAATGCACATGCTTGTGAGTTGTGCGCGTGTGTGTGCATGAGTACACGCAGCGTGAAGGTCGTCCTCGAGCTTCGAGCGCGCTGGACGCTGGAAACTTTTTCACGGGGTTTTCACATATATTTGAGACGTCATCATATAGGGGATATATCTCGTGACGGACCACCGTCACGGTCATATTGCCGTGACGTATGATCGTCGCTAGACATCTTCGAGGGGGGGGGGGGCACGGCAGAGCAGCCGCGGTTTTTGGCCGAAGAGAGCGAGGGGGTAATCTACCCGTACAAGGGAGGCAGGAAAGCATGCGATCCGATGGGCGGGCTGGGCTGTGGGGCCAACTGACTGCGCCGATGTCATGCTTCTTTCTTGGATAATATAATGGTTGCGTCGGAAGTGGAGAAGGGCTTCGACGACGATCGTGGGCGTTCCCGAACACGACACTTGCGAGGACTCCTGTTTATGCACTTCATTTCGCTCTCGAGCTAACGGTTACCAGTAGCGGAGGCGTATACCACTACTGCTGGTTAGTGGTATGCATAAACGCCATTTGATAGCTTACAGGGCTGGGTACTGGCTGGCGCAGCCAGTACAATGTCCCAGGTAAACTGCTGTAGACTTAGGCTGCCAGCATACTGGCCCATAGTATACCTTTGCCGCGGAGCCCCGAGCCATAGGTCCCCTTTGGCGGGTGAGGCCCCTCTGCGGGACTGAATGGTTGAACGCGTTTTATTTTGTGTGTACATTTTTGCTTCACTTCCCGTCCGTCACAGAGTCCGTGGTCAATAAGAACTTGAGTCGGTAGCGGGAGACAAACATCATTCACCAAGGTCCCTGCGTTTGCTCCCTCTCTCGTTGATTCACTTCGAATTTTGCAAGGTGTTCCGTCTAGAGCACGGCGTTTTGCCGGACGTACGTAAGTTTCTAAAAGTTTCAGCACACTCTTGTTCAACTAGATTGGTGCTTTCAACCAACGTGAGAATACGCCAGTATACTTGAAGTGGGAGTAAATCCTGTCATCCTGTGCTACACTCGATTAATAGCTGCATCGTACCTAACTTTTCATGCTGACCTCCGCTTTGGAACACGGGGCTGTCCCACATGCTGTTTGTGCCATTTCACCACGTGAGCGTTTCCAGCTAATAACCGACCGACCGTCGCAACCGACGAAAAACCGAAAGCATATTTGCCATGTTTGACGTTTAGCGTTGTGGGGCACTTCGCAGGGGTCCAGTGCTCAGTATACGAGTGAAATTTAAAAACACATACAAATCCAAATGTAGTCTATAAGGATAGGCTCTGAGACAGTATACTGGCAGGCGGCAGTGTACTGCAACGGTACACCAGATGTACCCGAAAGTGCTGCTGTCGTAGACTACAGTGTACGAACAGAACGGACAGCCGTTATGCTCACCTGCACCGATGGACTGTTCAGGGTTGGGTGCGATGCCCCTGGTGTTCTGCGAAAAGCACAGAAGGAGCGATACTGATACTGCCGCTGTCAGAGACAGTATGCTAGCACGTTAAAAAACGCGGCAATGTACGAACCGACATTTGACAGCAGCAGTATACCCACCGACCGTGCCGACGGACACGTACGAGTCATACTGGTCGTGTCAAATATCGTAGAGCCTGGTACGTGAACAACATGAGTTCAACAAAAAAGCACACGACCACCATACTGGTTTTGTACAGACAGGACAGGAGCAGCAACATGCATCCAGACAACAACACACCAAAACGCCCGATATTATTACGATAGTGCGAGAGGGATGGGGTGCAGTTCACGGACCCACACACGCACCCACGGGCCTGACGTTGGTCCAACATTTTACTATTGCTGTAACCTACTGTAATAAAGTATGGGACCGCCAACAAAAACCACTCACGTACGTACGTAATCTAAGCAAGCATTTACATTATTGTGACATCCTTGAGAAACCTTGAGCCTATTGCTGTAGGCTATTATTTACCTTGTTTTACTTGTAGGTATGATTTAGTGCTTTCGGCTCCGTCGCGATTTCTTGCTCGTACTCGTAAATAAAAATAGTGCAATTTTTCATACCGTAGCTTTTTTTCCCGAAAAGACAGCCGTTTCGTTCTTACCTACCTCGTACAGCTGTAGTTTTTTTTTTTATTCGTCGGCCAATATATGTATATTGCTGTAGAGAATGGACGTCCTGACACGCACAACCTGTACCGCACTCTGTTTGGACAAGTGGTCCCTCCGTGTCAATAATCGATTGATCTGTATTCATAACAGCTCCCTCCGTGTCAAAAAGCCTTCCAAGGTGCGGGTATATATAAATTACTTCTGTATATACGGGCATTTTTTGGCAGACGAGCTCACATGCAACCAGTGGCGACGGCAATGGCAATGGCAACAGCCCCTCTACAAAGTCGTCGGGGGTGGTATCCACACTATAAATAGCACACCATCCATGCACCATCACCATCGCACGACTCGCAGTCGTCAAAACACAGCGGCAGCTGCATATATAGCACACACGCGAAACACAACCATGGGGTGACGCTAGCCTGCTGCACTCGCTGCTTTTTAGCAACGCTTAGGTGGAAGTGGACTGCCATGGGCTTGAGCCTTCCTTGGTTATTGGTGCTGGCATGATGCGGATATAATACTAATAGAAGGGGAACGCCGGGCGGTACAGGCGCCTCTCGACAGCATTCACAGCTTTGCTTCATAGACACACACCACTTGCTTGTGACAGAACACGTGAGAAGCTTTCAAACATAACTATAAATGCAGCCAAGGGACTCGAGTAAGAGATATATAGGATGGATTACCCTGCTGCTAGTGAACTGCGTAGCTAGGTAGAGTGCGACGTCGGCGTTGGTCTGGCTGCTGGGATGACCGGCTGTGCTGGAGCCTGACTGCAATCTATCTCGTGAACCATCAAATATGGGGTTTCCAGTATCAACCTAGTATACGAAAAACCATTTGAGTGACAATGCAACTCCCGATTCCTCCCCAGTCTCAGGGTGTGCTTGCAACAACTGCAACTCATCAACGACAGCGTCGTCGGCACTTCATGCTACACGCTACTCTGGCACTGCTGTAGATATTGGAGGAAAACCCAGCCCTGTTTAACTAAGCGAGCTTAACAGTAGTCGAGATTGCGCAATACGTACACGACCACGAACAACTTTCACCGAGGTTTAATTTTCGAGTGAAATCGACTCGACCAGCGAGAAAACAGAGCAGTTCCAGACCACACACCAATTTTCAACGTCGTACCAGCCAAAGCACTCACCATGGTACTGTCGGGGGTTGGGGGAGAACCAGGCAGCGATTAGTTCGCTGCTTGGTCCGGTGCTATCGCGTTGCGACAGCACGTATTGTTTGGGGAAAGGGAAGGTGGCGGGATTGGCGCTCTGTGATCGATCAAAGCACAGATCACACGACGGAGAACCACCCAAGCTACGACTAAAAAACGCAAATTGTCAAGTATTTGCGTTCCCTGGTCAATGGGCAGTAATTTAGGATGGGGTTTCCACGATAATGCATGACTCCTGTAGATTCTCAAATAGGGGAGCGGGGTTCATGGTTCAGGTTCGCAAGTTCCAGCGTAGGCTGCTGTGGCTGTGCTACTGGCAGTTAGCTCTTGGATTTTCCAGTGAAGTGAGAGAAAACCTCGAGGGATTCCTTCGCCGTCATCTGCAAAGTTGTGTACAGCTGTGTACCGCTGTGCATCTGCTGCTGTGGAGCAGCGCCTTGAATATTTTGGTTGAAAGAGAGGTTACGCCGCATCCAGCTGTTTGCGGCTATCATACGGAGTGCGGTGGGGGGAAGCTTTCGTACCGCAACGATGAGCTTGCTATCGGAGACGGCAAGCGAGCCCACGGGAGCGGACCTTTTAGACTGTTCAAGGTGATTTGCTGGTTTCCGGCCGCGCTCGTTGAGTATGTATTACAATATTGTTGATGAGAGTGTTCATGCTGAATCCGCTCGCCCCGCTCCATTTTTTGCGTAGCAGACTTTGGAAATCCACTCTCAGTCGAACTCACAGCTGACGTATTTCAAAAATTATAAAATCCACTCCCGCTCAGAACTATGGGCAGTAAAAACAGGCCCCATTTTTACTGTCATAGCCCATACTCGTAGGATCAGAAGAATAGAGCAATGAAATGACCGCAGTACAGGTAGTATGCTGTCTGATTGTAAAGTAGAGTAAACGTCATGCCTGCGTTGATGCCCAAGGCTGGCCTCAGGATGTCTGTCGGCCAGCAAGACTCGCTGCTTGTTCATGGCTTGTTGCTCTTGGGACCAGTTCACCTCAGCCAACCCCGCACGTGGGCCTCCGCCCTCCTCCCCCCATTCCCCGCCCCTCCCTCCTTCCCTCCCGTCCTCAACACTCTCAATTCGTTCACGACGCTACCCTTCGGCGGTCTTCTTATTTATCTGTAGTGTGCTCGTCCTCAAGAATCTTGACACCTGCTCACGCCAGTCACCGCCACGCTCTTTAGGCCTCCCCCCCCTCCCCCCCCCCCCCCCCCCCCCCCCCCTCCCTTCCTCCCTCGCCCCATCCCCCCCCCCCCTCACCTCATCCTCTTTCCTCCCCGTCGAACGTGCACTACCATATAGTACATACACTTAACCCCTCGGCCCTTCCTTCGTGCTGCATTACATGTTCGGGGTACTCAAACTTTTTTTTGCAGATACGGCGAGGTAGATGACGTGGAGTCCATCCTCTTGGGCGGAGTGGACGCAAACCACAAGGATGCTCACGGCAACACCGCGCTGCACCTCTCCTGCGCCAACGGGCACGCCGAGGTCGTGAGGGCGCTCATCAAGGGGGGCGCGAGCCACCTCCCCAACGGAGCCGGCAACAGGTACATACGTACTATAGTGTCGTGCTCACCATTGCTACTGCTGAAGCACATTAGACTCGTGCGAGTATCAGCTATACAGCAGTACGGGGCTGTCAATAGTGCCACTGCTTTCTTACACTCTTCCCTCGTACATAGTGCCGGTGGGGTCGCTTGGCACGGCAGGAACCCGCGATAGTGCTGGCGCCGGCGCTATTTAGAGAGGGCTCTCAATAGTGCCGGTTACGGGTATTCCGAACCTCGCTGTTTTGCCGGTTCAGGCTTCCAGAGAGAGTACAAACCCCTCCAGCCTTTGTCCTCAGCCAGCTGTAGGCGGGAGAGAATTTGTTGAGAGGCTATGAGTGGAGGAGGGGATTCGTACAGCAGAGGAGTGTAACCACAGAAGGAAGTCGCCTCTATTCTTTGTATCCAAGAAGCAGCACCACCCCGTCACATGAAGGTACGCTGGGTAGATGGGCGCATAATAATAAATGTGAGGACAATACCAACGGGTCGGGCTCTGCAGACACTTGTAATATGGTACGTAGTACTGCGGTAAGCAGTACTGTAGACACAATAAACGTCAAGTCTGCTGGAGTGCATACAGCAGCCGATCGTGTTTTTCAGAACACATCAGGTACACTACAGTGCAATACAGCAGGATCTATGTGCACCGCGGTTAGTACGTACTACTGTAACTGTACGAACTGACTCCGCGGCTCGTTGACTGTGAGGCACGTGTTTCTGTCATTACGTCTTGCCGAGGTCCGTCCCCGCCATCACCCGACGCAGTCCCCCTTCGTGAAGCACGCACGCTGTTTGAACTTGGAGCTAAAGTACGGCGCACTGCAATCCCATTCTACATACAATAGTGCTGGTACAGGCACTATTCAGGACGCATCAAAACGTCAATAGTGCCGGTGTTCTGATGGGTGCCGGTATATATCGATCCGGCTGGCACATACCGGCACTGTTGACAGCCCCTGTTGCACACGTTTTTCATGAGTTTCGACGAAATCCTCGATCTCACAACTGTTGTCATCAATCTTCATGTATATTTTGTTCTCAGGTGTCAATAGCTTGGGACCCTTTTGGGGGTTTGGGCGAACGCGAACCCAGGTACACGAGCAATACAGTCGCTGTGCCGCAGTGCGAATAATATGGACGCGCCAATAAGAAAAAGCCTTGTTCTTGTTGTGACACCAACCTTGAGCATACTGTAGGCGAATACTATTACGGGGGTACATAGTTAATAGGACCTATGGTATACATAAAAAATTATATATTTACCTATTGCTACTAACAATATTTGGTCCCGTTAACTATGTACCCCCGTAATAGGTATATATACACCAGGTAGCTGGTGTGCGGGTACACAGGAATTTAGTGTAGCGTCCGCCGCTAAACATGGTTCCATGGTTTCTGAAGCAAATTTTCTGAGCGTCCCACAACAAAACGAGCCTCAGTTTCTTACTCGTGGACCCATGCGGTTTGCAGTAGACATCGTCACAAGATGAATTTATGTACTCGTATTAATAGTATGCTTTGTATACCAGGTATATGAAATGGGATTGTTCCGTCAGGCATACTGTTGTGAGGGCTTCACCTACGAAGCTACAGGGGTAAAAGACCGATCGATTACCCAGCCCAGGGCCATCCTTATAACACTTTCCCCCCCTCTGAACGGCTGTTTTTTTTTGGGGCGTCGGTTCCGTATACGGCCGTACGCTGACCTGCCTGCTTCGTTTCGATACCTGGGGAACCAGGGAGATGTGTTTTTAGGGACGAAACGTTCGAAGTGATATTCGAACCCTCGTCCTCGACGACGTCAAATGTGAAGATGTTGCCTGCTGAGTTGTTGGGGTAAAAGATCGAATCGATTACCCAGCCCAGGGTAATCCTTGAAACACTGTCGGCGACTGATGCTGTGCGCTTCCTTCATTCCACTAATAGCACCGTGGCCACAAATGTAAGGACCCTTGTGGTATGCATATGTACACCCACACGTTCCTTCCTCCCGGAATGGCAACAAACGTTTGGGCCCAAAATTATCCCCCTTCACGCACGTACCACCCGTCGTTCGTTTGGCGTCGGCTTTTGTCTCTGAAGTACCTAATCGTTTATTTTTATGTTCGCCTGTGTCTCTCAATCGGTCGACGATCGTTGCGCTTGTGTATTCGTTCGTTCGTGCGTTCGCTTTGCAGGCCGCTTCAGTGGGCGATCCAGAACAAGCATGTAGAGTGCGTCAAGGCGTTGCTCGAGCTCTACCCGGAGTCCTCCCAGATGAACGTCCTCGACAAGAACGGCTTCGGCAAGAGCGCGCTGACAGACGTGAGCAAAGGTTTCATGTTTAAGTTTAGGCCTATGACGGACGGGTCTATAGTAGAAATGTGAAGGACGGCTGTCTAGGTTTATTTTATGATAGGCTTCGATCTAGATTTATTAGGTGGCAGACGGCGGTCTATGTTTTGTATGTGACGGACGGCACATACCACACAACACAATACACAGCACACGCAACACACCCTACACAGGCGTTCAAGACGGGCGAGGCGGACATGGTGACGATGGTGCTGAACCACAAGTCCGCCGAGGAGGACATGCTCCTGTCGCAGTCGAGCCTCTCCAAGACTAAGAGGCAGGCCAAGGAGAAGGCGGCGGCAACAGCAGCAGCAGCAGCAGCAGCAGCAGGGGCGGGGGGGGGGGGGGGGGCAGCGGCAGCCACCGGTAGCGCTGACGGCTCCGAAACAAAAGAAACAACAGCAACAACAGGCGGGGCCGAGAGGGAGGAAGAAGAGGAGGAGGAGGGGAAGGGCGAAGAACCCAGCATCACGCACGAGCTAGGGTTTGCATTAGACGTGGCAGGCGTTAGCGTGAGCGATGGCGGCGACGCCATCACCAACAGTGACGCCCACGGCGGCGGTAACGGTATCGGCGGCGAAGAGGAGGAGGAGAACCAGAAGGGGGCTCCTCCGAAGTTGAGCGTTCTCTTGCGGGAACTTCCAATCCGGAATCCAGACGAGTGTTTCGGAGACGACGCAAGGGAGGACACGACGGGTCTTAACTTGTGGGCGGCGGCCATCGTGCTGGGCCGGTGGATGGCCAGCCCCACAGCGCAGGCGATGCTCAAGGGAAAGACGGTGCTGGAGTTGGGGGCGGGCTGTGGCGCAGGGTGAGAGGAAGCGTTTTGTTGTTGTTGCCGTATCCTTTGGTTTAAGGCATTTGTCAGATTCGTGAGATGCGAGAGCGGGCTGGCGCTTGTCGCTGCAAGGCAAACAATCATATATTATGTAGAAACGTACGTAGCGAATACTGTGAAGGAGGAGGGGTCGGTATTTGGGTTGGACAACGATGGTAAATACAACATAGCGGCAGTCCGATAACGGTTGGTGCGTTCTGGGGAATGATCGATATTATTTCACGATGGGATTATTCGGCAACTTGGTCTTGGTCAAGTTTTGCATTGGTGCTTTCTGAGGAATGGTCGGTATTATTTCACAATCGAAGAAAGGTCTGGGTATTGGGTCGGACAATGCGAGCGAAGGGTGGAGGAGACGCAAGGGATCGAAGGAAGGGATAGATGGATGGACGTTTCTGACGTCGTTTTCTATTACGTTTGTGTCGATTTTTCCGACAAAATGCCGGAGCATCATTGTGTTTTTCCCGAACGAAACGACTGCTCGGAAGTCATTGATTTGGAGATTTGTTCGACCAAATATCCAAACCCATTCCCCACTCGCCCCCCTGCTTCTTTTGATGACTATTCAGTCCGGGGCGGCGAAGAAGGAGTTTTCCTCCCCTTGCCTACCACGTCCCCCGCGCGATTCCTGCGTTTCCCTGACTGCCCCTCTCGAGACTTTCAATCCCCTTTGGCGCCCCCGCCCCCACCCCGTCATCTTCTGTTGACCGTGAACCTATAACTCATACGATTTCCGTTCCATTTCGTTCCGTGTCGTTTTGTGCCGTTCTGTTCGCTCCTTTTCGTTCCATGCTGTTTATTCCCGCTTCGTTTCGCACCGTTTCGTTTCATACCGTTTACCCGTTCCGTTCCGTATCGTCCCATTCCCTTCCGTTTCGTCCTGTTCGCCGTTTCATACCGTTCCTATTCGTTCTCGTTGTATCGCTGGCGTGGCCGTTCGCTTCTTCCCCCCGTCGGTCTCGGTGTACCATGCCAACATTTTTGTTGGTGCTATACATCTAACGCAAGGGGGATCTCCGCGGCCGTGCATGGACGACCGGCGTCGGTCCTGCTCACCGACCTTAACGTCGAGACCATGGCAAACCTCGCCCACAACGTCGAGCTTAACCGTCACCGATACCCCACGGGGTCAGAGGTGCGTGCGCCGTAAACACGACGCGGGGCTTTCGGACGTGTCGACGTTTCGTTGCTCCGATATTTGTTGCTGTTGGTTGCTGTTGTTTTTGTTAGTGGTGGTGTTGTTGGTATTGGTAAGGGCAGTGATGGTGCGGTTGTCCTTGTTGTTGATGTTACTGGTGGTGGCGATTGTGCTGTTGTTGCTGCGCGCTCCCGCCTTTAATAAGACTGTAGTTTCGATTGCTACTACTGGGCCCCAAACAGGTCGAATTGTTCAGCAACCTTACGCCTAACATTCCCCCCCCGCTTCGCTCTATTTCGTTTCTCTTCTCTTCGCTGCCGTGCGTGCGTACACAGGTCCGCGCGGTCACCCTCGATTGGGGCGACGAATCCACATGGGACGCGGCCGCCCCCCCCGTAGACGTGGTCCTAGCCGCCGACGTCGTCTACCAGGCCACCCAAACATCGCCGCTCATACACGCGATTCTTTCGCTGCTCAAGCCGGGGGGAACGTTCCTCCACGTGAGCCCGACGAGCGAGCGGGACGGGCTGGAGGGTTTTCTCGACAGCATCGGCGGCGTATCCAGTGGGGGGGAGGGGGGAGGGGTCGGGTGTGGGTTGAGCGGATTTGAGCTAGTGTCGGTATCGGATGCCCCATCGGAATATATTCAGAATCCGTTGATTTCGGGGTCGGAAGAGGACTGCATACTGCACTTTACTGAGTTGCCGTCTGCGACGTTCCGCCTCCACGAGTTCCGGAAGTGTGCTTGACGGTTCCGGTCATGGTGTGTGTTTTCTATTTTTCGTACGAAGCGGGCTAATTTACACGACCTCCCAAAATATGATACAGAGGCCCCTTTTGAGCGGGGTGAAGCCGGAATATCCAACAGCCGTTACACCCACCCAAGCGGAACAACAACCGTAGCAGGGACGTACTATCCAAGCGGAGACAACCAAAACCCGTTACATCCCTCCAAACGGAACATCCCGCAGCCGTGACATCCATCTAAACATGACATCTAGCAGCGGCTATATCCATCACAAAGGAGCATCTATCTATCCGGACGGAGCATCCAGCAGTCGTTACAGCCATCCAGAGGAGACGTCCGACAGCCGTTACATCCATCGAAACGGAAATTCCACCAGTCGTCATATATGTGCAACACCCCAACGGGTGTGCGCGGGGTCCCGAGGGTGACGCGCCACGCTCCTCCAAAGAGTGATGCTTCAGCTCCGCGCTACGCCAAGTTTTTTTTTTTGCCCTAAATTGTTTGCCTGCCCGCGGCTAGGCTAGGCTTAACCTTCGCAGGGTGACGGCCAAGCTCATAGAGCAATGCCCCAACTCCGCTCACTGCGATTTGTTGTGGCGGCAACTTGTTTTCTTGCCCGTGGCTAGGC
The DNA here is from genome assembly GCA_031763025.1 of Macrocystis pyrifera. Classification (NCBI taxonomy): domain Eukaryota; class Phaeophyceae; order Laminariales; family Laminariaceae; genus Macrocystis; species Macrocystis pyrifera. The sequence continues at coordinate 14,562,441 of JASSKH010000004.1, read as the reverse complement.
TAGGCTAGGCTAGGCTTATCCTTCGCAGGGTGACGGCCAAGCTCATAGAGCGATGCTCTGACTCCGCTTTACTGCCTAGTTTTTTTTCGCGGCAACATGTCTGCTCGCCCGTGGTTGGTCTAGGCTGGGCTTGGCTGATCAAGTTTGAGCGCTCCAACAGCGGGTCGGCATACTGTTTGTTGGTCACGGCGGAAGTTGGAAGGATTTCGTCGATCACGGCGGAAGTTGGAAGGATTTCGTCGATCCATTTTAGCTTACGGAAAACGAGCATTATTATGCGTTTGTCCAATTTTCAATACGATGCACAGATACTTTTTCTGAGTATTCTTCCGTCGGCTAAAGTGCGAGGGACTGCACCTGTGACCCACGGCTTGAGACCAAGGCTACGGTAGTAGAAGTAGAGGGGTCACTTTTTAGCCCCTTGTTTTCAGCCACTCGGCCGAGTGACTATTAATACTATCATACCCCAAACATTTGCTCCTGCCTGGAGCTTTTACCATGGTATGTGTTTTTATTTCGCGATGTGCACCGCAAAGGGCTTGTTGATTACTCTGCGCCAATAAAATGTGTCCCAAGTTTCATTTTGAGTGAGGTGCAGAGCCACTCGTCGCCTGAGTGGCCAAACTGCGGGAATGAAAATGGGGAAACATATAGCCGCCTGCCGTGGCAGAAGACTTGACCAGAAGGGGCCACTGAGAGCTAAAACCTTTTACATGTTGAGCTGGAAAGTAAAAGTGAATACCAGGGTATAAATTAAGAAAAATACGTACCCAGGTACGTGTCTAAGTGGTTGCAAAACAGGGAGTTGTGCCACGGCATTGCTGGTCCTAAGACCAAGCGATCAAGCCAGTTAATTGCAACTGCACGATACACTACTTGGGACCAGTGTGGAAGAATTTTTCGCACGATCTTGAGTAGAAGAGGGTTAGCGTTCTGTAAAGTACGTAGAACCATTCTGGACGGAAGCATAAGGACCACTGGACTTTCTTCTCTTGATACCTAAACATCAACAATCTTCATATTTTCTAGGTGACATCGTGCAAGCGTCTAAACTTCACAATTTAAGCAGTGCACTGGGGAACAGCAGGGCAACGCGTCATATTGTTGGCGCTGGTCTACAGTATCATGGTAAAAGGGTTAACGTTCTGCGCGCCTCTCTTGCACCACGAGTTCTTCGGCAGACTGCAGACCCGCGGCCGTGCAGCGCAGCGTGACCGCTGAGGCTTGCAACGAGGCGCAAATCGCCGCTTTGTCGTCGGTTGTCATGTCCAACGTACGCAGGCTCAGGAACTCGTCCTCCCGCGGCTGGTTGTCCAAATCCCGGCCGAACAAAATTTCCTGTGAACGAAGAAAACACAGCGCCAGCCCAACCTTACGTATAATTGACATGCATATCATACCATACGTTGAAGAAAGAATATATGGTGATGGTTTTCAACTACCTCGTAGTTGACAACGCGTCTTCACATTCTGATGGTTCCGCGTATGTCTCTCGATGTTATCATCCGGGGACCAAAGGGGGGGGAGGGGTTACTCGTGTCATGAACGACCGTAGTCGTATGACTAGACTAGCGAGGGGGGGGGGGGTCTACTGGTGATGTATGTCAGGATATTTGTGTTGCAAAAACGACTCAATTGTAGGGAAATGTGGACTAAAAATGTTACGGAACAAACGCTACATGAATTTAAGGCTTTGAAACTCGATTTCCACCACATTCTCCCTCACTAAACCTGACTTATCTCTTCTTGCGAGTAAGTCAGGAACCCCGATGAGACTCTGAGTATCCAAGTTTTACCTCCGACTTTTCGGTACTGGACTCAGTATGCAATGATGACACTGCTCTCATCGTTCCTTTCTATTAATAGGTGTTTTTTAAGTGAGTGAGTTTTACAGGTTCTTGAACATGAGATTTTCCCTTTTTTTTTTGTTTTTCGGGGGATGAAGGCGAGAATCAAATCACGGACCTCGCTCTTCAAAATCTCACGCCCTGCCTGCGACACCATTGTAGGGAAATGTAGACTAAAAACGTTACGCAACAAACGCTACATGAATTTAAGGCTTAAACTCGATTTCCACAACACAATATAATTGGGTTTCGTTCTGTATCGTATGGCGGTTTGCTTTGATATGAAACCGTCAGTACAGGCAGATGCGACGCGCCTGTGCTGTGAGATATTCACTCTGTTTTCACTCTACCCGAATCTATGCCCACCTCTAGCTACTGCATGTCCTTCTGCAGCAGCACCGTACCTACTGCATGGTAGTATCGACAATGTATACTTCTAGTATATGCACGAAGCATGTACTGTTGTTGTTCCTAATGTATAATCGTGTAGTTTTTGACGATGTCACTAAGGGGGCAGCGGGGCGGAGGTTCTCATATGTTGCTTGCCTTAGTTTATTTGATCATTGACAACACATTCCTTTCGAGACGGAGAACCGTTCCTACTCCTAATAGAGACACTTCCAACATTTGGGACCCCATTAAGTTTTCAGCGGGGGGGGGGGGGAGTTGTACTCATTTCGTGCATGGCCGTAGTCGTAAGACAACCCTCGCATCCCTACAATGTCGGGACGGAGCACGTCGGGTTTTCACCGACCAGGCAGACATTGTTTGCACCAAGCGCGAAGCGCCGTGAGGTGTTGGGCGAGTCGCATGAAGGGTGAGCTGCATCCTATTAATACCAAGGACCGCTTTAGAGGCGGATTTTCTTGCCTATAGATGACAGCATCAATGAACTGATTTATTATCTGGTGTGGTCACTTCCAGAGACAGCAATGGGGTTACTATGTAACTGCCTCGTGGGTGCCTCACCATATACACACTACGTGATACGATCATCCCCCTTGTGCGGAGTGAAGGTTCTCCCAGCACAAAAATGAGCTAACTTGACCGCCAGCCGTGATAACCGCCAAAAAAAAAAAAAGGTACCCTGGTTGTCTATAGCTCACGCACTGAGAGGCGTGTTTTACAGCGTCGTCGCCAACCGACGCCAACCCAACCTATATTTATACCAGGTATATAATATAGGGGGGGGGGGCAGAATGGTATGGTTTTCGACATTGTCACCAGAGGGCCACTCGGGGATTGTTGTGGTACTCCTCTTCGCTGCTGCCGCTTTAGGGTATAGCTTATGTCATCATACCTGGCAGGCATTATCGCCTGCCTGGGGGGGAATGACTCGCCCTTCTTCGCTCAGAAGACATTTGAGCGAGGCAAGCAACTGATACAATTCCCTATTTTAGTGGAGTCTTCGGTAGCCGAAACTCTGAACTTATCCATGTTCGCCTTCAAAGGATAAATCACTGAACTAGTCAGTCAGCACAGACTGAGTAACTCAGTGTCTCATCGCTTTTTAAACTACTACTTCGTATAACATTATGACTATCTTTGATAATCTACCCCGAATACCGTTATAAGGCGGGATGCTTCGTTCGTGGGCAGTACGTAGCACCATTCTGGACGGAAACGTAAGATTGCTTGGCCTTTCTCTTGCGAACGTCCAACCTCTACAAGTAAAGAGTACACTGGGGAACAGCACGGCAACGCATATCGATGTTGCTGTTCTACAGTAATAATAGCTAGCATCCAAGCATCCGTCAAGCACTGCTTGTGTGCGAGTTTCCAGAGCAGAGCCAGAGGCACCCCTGCATAGCAGTGGTCGGTGTTAAGACATCGGTCCCTAAAGCAGGGTGATGCCCTCTACTGTACATGCATCATACATGTATACGAGTACGTACATCTACACAGTATCCACCTTGTCCCTCCTGCGCTTCTCGAGCCGATTTCGCTCGGCGTTGCGTTGCTTCTCGAGCGCCTGGGCTTTCACATGTCCAGCGAAGTCCCGAGGGCAGCCTGTGCATTGTGTGCGGTCGGCTTGGATGGCTTCATCGAGCGCGGTGAAGCCGCGTCGGTTCTGGATCTCCTCGTCGGGGAAGGCCTCGGCCAAGCGCTGAGACACCTCCACCATCCCGTGTCTCGACGCAAGGTGGAGGGCCGTGTTGCCATCCTCGTTGACGGCGTCGATTTCCAGCCCGTGACTGATGAGCAAGGACATCTCCTCAGCTCGCCCCTCGATAGCTGCCTGCGTTGTATATTTAGATGTATATGTGCGGTATTTTTAGGTACGCAGCAACCGGAAGAACATCATCATCATCATCATCATCATCATCAGTCCTGACACCCGCGGCTCGTGAATAGATAGGGACATCTCGTTAGCTTGGCGCTCGATCGCTATAAATATAGCATGCGTGATGTTATATTTTATGGGCCTACGGCGAGGAAAACCATCGCAGTACTATAAGAAACTGGGACTCCCCGTTTTTTTTTAGACGCTACCGTACGAATCGGTGTCAAGAACTCGGGATAACCGGGGTCCAGCGTCGTCTTCAATTATCTATTTCTACGTACGTACAGCAGTAGTGGTTCGAGGTTTAGCCCCAACGTGAGACCTCAGAGTATTTTACGAAGTTGTACAGCAGTAAGTACTGCTGTAAGTAGATTATGGAGACAAAAACAACTCTATTACGGTACACATAGCAACAACAAACACAGCAGTTTAATATTCATGTATTACATAAAAATGGGAACGACGACGACAACGACAACAACAATCAATAATAGCACCACAACTACCACCACCAATATGCATCATCTGTTGTTAATAACCTCATGTCCCGCCGTGTTCCCCGTGCTGCTGCGCGAATTCACATCGATGTTGCTCTGAATCAGTAGCCTCCGGAGCGTGTCCAATTTTCCATCAATCACAGCGCAGTGCAGTCGACGATACGACTCTTCCGCGGCCGAGAAGGACCGCGGTTGTTGTTGCTCGCCATGATCTCCATCGATGATGGCGTGGTTGCTGTCGGCGGGTCTTTGCACTTCGATATGAAACACATCGTCAGGGTTACTCTCGAATCGCGTCCCTCTGCTGCCTTTGCCTAAAGGAGGTGCACGTGGTGGTGTTCTTATCATACTACAGTTTACAGTATCGCGGTTTGGTGGTGGTGGTACTACAGGTAGGTACTGCTGTAGCGCTTCATGTGTACTGACTGATGATTGATGTTGTGTTTTTAGTGCGGGTGATCGTATCATACGAACGGAGTACAGCATACGACTTGCGATCAAAGATGTAAAAAGGAGAGAGGAGAGTCTGTAGTAGATTTTGAGCATCAACATCAATCGTGCCTTGAGGAGGTCCCACACGAACACTATGTATAAGTATATTAAGGCTACTAGAGGGTAGACCGCCGTCCGTCAAGGACCTACAGCAGTACTATACCGTCTCGTTCGTCGATATTAATTTTTTATTGCGGTTATGATGGGGTTTTGAAATTAGAAATAATTGTTGTCGAAAAGGAACAAAAATAGTGAAAAAAGTAACCGTCAACGAGGAACTCAGTATCATACATCATACACCGCATTTACCTCATACACCTACTGCCGTACAGCAGTAGTTGCGTCACGCCGTTGGTTGCGGTATCCTATTATACGAATACCATGCACGTGTCATAATCATAGTTAGCGGACTGCTGCTGCTGCTTTGTACCTGGTTCGTTTAAGTTATTATTCATACGTACGTACAAACAAGTAGTGACTCAAGATATACACACACCAGGACGTACGTGTTGTTGTACCGAGTACGTACGGTAGTACCAGGCACCTCGTATTCGTATATAACCGGACTCTGGTACCTGACTTGTGTGGACTGTTTTAATGCAGGGGCGGCAGAAGGTTAGCGACTGATGCCACTGGCTCGGTTTTGTTGCTCCCCCCTACTACTTACTAAGTTTCTTGTATTGTGGCTGCCGCTGCTGCGCGAAATATCCTATCGGGAAGGGTCTTAGGTTCGGACAGGTATCAGTCGAGGACGATCAAGCGTATTGGAAATGATCTTAGGCTCAGACAGGCAGCTTATTCAGCCGAGGACGATGAAGAGGAGCTGATACAGTCCACGGGAAAATACTCAGATATATTGTTTTGTGCATGATAGATGCTCTCCACGACATCGTACCAGCAAACAAGGCGGATACACATAAATAAATCCTGTCACCCATCCGACGGACCCTTTTCACCACATCATAAAAGCTATCATCTATATGTAACTCCTCAGCCGTCTACGATGAATCCCAGCTCATGAATCCATGTCGATCTCTGAATCACAGCCAATCAACATAGATTTTGAATGGTCTACGTATGTATGGATACACGTACGTCCGGATTTCACGTGGTTGAGGCGTTTGCAGTACATGTTCTTTTATTTGATTCGAGTACGTCTTTTCGGACGTGGGCCATTCGACCGAGAACGGCATACCGGGGGACATAGGAGTCGGTGCACCCCAACGCTTGGTTCGCGCCTTGGGCTGCCAATACGAAAAGCATCCTGTGGCGGATATATCATATCCTATACTTCGTCAACTGGCGAAGAAAAGTCTGTCATTGCCGTCAACTGGCGAAGAAAACCCACCTGGTATACCGTTATCTGGCATTTTTACGAGTCTGATGGGCACGTTTGAACGTTCCGTTTCAGAGAACCCCAGTAATCTGGGAAATTGACGGTGTGATGGTCCCATGTACTTCGTATGCTTAGTAGGAAGGTATTTAAAGGCTTGTGCTCCCCACACGTACCACCTTGCTGACACCCCACCACCACCGCAGGTATTTGCACTCTCATTCGTTCATATTCTGCGTGTGAATTCACGCGTCTTGAGCATGGAGCGTCATTTCATTGTTGCTGAGGTTTCAAGAGGGGGGGGGGTTGTCGATGTTTGTTGGTCATAGGGGGTTTGGTGGTCGTGATGATCCTCCCACTTTTTAAACCCCGCACATTTCCTCATCTTGTCAGGCTTGATTGCCGCGCCATTGTGCCAAGCGCTGAAGAGGCGTATCAGGTATGTACTAAAAGGCCTTGGAGTGACACGAGGCTCATAACCTGTTGAGCAAAGTGTTGAAATTCGTCTAAGGCAACACAAATGAGTGTTAACATATTCCATGTATGTACCTGGTATTGGAATGAATGGGGCCTCCTTGCCCGAACCAGGAGGGCCTCGCCCGGGATAAACCGCCGCGTTGAGGGCGCCGCTCAACGCAGCGGCCATCCCTATTCTCTGTAAATTTCCTCCCCTTAGACTGTTCTCGGGGTTTTCGGTTGTCTCTCTATCCCCGCGCCTTTCGTATCCGAGGTAAGGGCAGCACGCACTACAACAATCGTTTTCCGTTCTGTGGCGTCTGGACCATCCTGGGATATCCTAGCGGGTTTCCTACTGATGTAGGCATGCAAGCGGCACGGTACCTGCGTGTGTGCTTCTGCGAGGCCACCCATCTATGTAGCAGGGCGCGTAGCGATGCTGGCCCCAGGCCCCTGCTGAGTTCAGGGGTATATTCGGTGTGGGTGACCGCTGTTTGATGAAATGGTGGAGCGAAAATGCACTCGTTCTCGTACCAGAGCCCAACTTCAGGCCCCGAGAGAGGAGTGAGGTCGATGGAAATTTCCATTGAATAATCCTGCCCAAATACATGGAAACCCTACAATTCCGCTACACAATAGCGAATGTTTGCTCTGTACTTCCTACAGACAACGCGCCCCCACAAAAGCTACAACTACTTCAGTGTGAAATACCAAAGCTTCCCATTCCTTACACGCGTTGTAAACCAACAATAATGTATAGCTGTCCTTCCCTACGGGCGACCCCAGAGGCATGCCTTCCCCTCGCGCGCCCCCAGAGGTTTGTATGTATGCAGATAGTCGTGCCCTTGCTACCTCTTGTTCGATTCAGCGAGGGGGCCAGGTGCGGTAGGTCTGTTGCATGTTGGCTTGCTGAACGTGCTACCCCTTGCTTTCTTTGAGTGAGTGTAGTATTCAGGTTTCCTCTGTCGATACATCCATCCCACAGCTTCAGCCCCCAGCTTACCGCTGTTGCCAAAACACCGCAGAGGCTGATACGCGAAACGAGAACGCTTGTCGAACTTTTCAGATGTGCGAAGACGTCAATGGGTCAATCTTCCCGTTCGTTTTCGCGTGAAGTATCTTCAAAGGAGAACGGGCTTGGTTGACAGTGGGCGCGGATCCGTTGATGACAAGGGTCGACTCCGCACTAGATGCACCGTTCTGGACACATGCTGCTGCATCGTCCAGGGCACTCCGTCTTTGCATGCAATCTAAGTTCCCAACTGCCACGGAGCGCCAGACGCAGCGCTTGATATGTTGCTGACCGGAATTGCATCCCTGTACCCCCTCATCCTCTCAGTTGGCGTCATCTCTATCGCCCGGATACCAAGGCAGCTGTTCCCTGCCACTGTAGAATCAGCAAGTCATCGATGAAGAGGTCCGGACAATGTGCTGCCTTTCAGGGCACAATCTGGGCGGCGGGTAAACGTGTGAGAACCGTGAGGGAGCGACCCCACTGCAGGTGTTGAATCGGAGTACAGCGTCACTAGTCGCTAGACACGAGTGACCTCCGCTTTGGTGATGGGGCGCCTTGAAAAGTCCCCCCTATACCGAAAAGGCGTGACCCATCAGGGCCATCAAGCAGCACCCCATACGCCGTGTTTATTGGCGACTGCAGCGCTGATAATGTCGATCCAGTTCAATTCTGGAATCTACAGCAGGGTCATCAAGCAGCACCCCATACGCCGTGTTTATTGGCGACTGCAGCGCTGATAATGTCGATCCAACTCAATTCTGAATCTACAGCAAAATTCTTTTCAACGTGATGTGAATGGCATGGCCGTCAAAATTTCTCCTGTGTCTCGAAACAGTGCCGATTCCTTGGGCGTGTACAACATGGCTTGCTTCTGCGGCTTGAAGCTGCATGCTGCAGGGACGAACGTCACGTAGAAAAATGCAGTTAGAGACTACATGCGCGCTGGATCAGCCTGAATCAACCACAAAGACGGTACGACCTGCCACGTTACACCCTGGACCGACGCCGGAAGTAGCCTGCAGGGCGAACACCGATGCGATCACACCAATCTCGGGTCCAGTCGTTGCACACGGGTGGTTGCATATCGCCCCGGGGCGCCCTGTAGTGGCAACGCTGCTCGTGCCGTGTACGTATCAATACGACCATCACTGCTTCCGGGGCCCGTGTGGTTTGCCCTGCCATCCTCGCTGCTTCCGACTGCGCTGTAGGAATAGCCCTTCCAAGGCGGATAGCGGCCGTGCTGTGGGGACAGTTCTTGGCCATGCTGCCATATTCGCCACAGGCGTAGCTTGACGGTCAAGAGTATTGCGCGTATCCGTCTTGTTTCACTGCTCCCTCGTCCATGCTTACCGTCTTCAATATCCCCGGGACCTCCAGGTCCTCCGCGATGGCCTTTGCCGTTTCCGCGGCACCTGTCACCACGGGTTGCACCCCACGTCATCTCCGGGAACGCTAGACTCATGGCATGGATAAAAGCGCCATTCTGGTACAGCTGTCGCAAGAGCCCCCCAATCCAGCAAACGGCGTTTCACAGCCGCATAACTTGTAATCTCTCCTTTATGCAGGTGGGGAGTTGAACCGGCCCCTGGAACCCGGCAATGCATTGAGGACGGTAGCTGTCATTGCACTCCCATTGCAGTTTGTCTGCCCACCCGTGACTAATCTATCACGAAGCGTTTCGACAACGCCACGAAACTCCCGCCACTGGCACACCATCGCGAATTTTGTGGAGTGGTCGAAACACCTCGTGATAGATAAAGTAGTCGCGGATGGGCGGACAATTTATGACGGCGCAATGGTAGCTACCGTCTTCAATGCGTTGTCGGTTTAACACCAATTACATAAATGGCGGGGATAATACACATGTTACGCAGCTGTAAAACGGCGTTTCCTGGATTGGGAACTCTTGCGACAGTCGCCGAAAGGCGCGTTTGTCCACCCCCTGGTCCACGAGTCTAAAGTTCTCCCTACAGATAGCAACATCAACCTTCCACACGTCGGACAGGTCATCTACAGATAGATCAGCTCGATTATCTCGATCGTGAACTGCCGCAGTGAGATGCTGTGCAAGATCTGTCTACTGTAGCAGAGATCCAATCAAGGAAACATGTCCTGAAGATCGTGCAGCAGAGGATACAGATCCCACCAGGCAACATGAGCCAGATCACAAAGATCAGGAATTGTGTTTGCCCTGGACAGATCTGCCGTAGTTCATTTAAATAGGTGGAAATCGACGATATGCCCAGTATGTGCAACCGTTCTCTGAATAGCGTGCGACAGGTTATACAGGTCTCATTCCTGCTGCGAGCGTGTTGTACACATCCCTCAGTTGCACTTCGGACACATCTCCTACCCCAGCAGCCCAGTTTGTGCCGATCCTGTATTCGTCATGTATTCACTGTAGTCTCGACATATTTTCTCCCGAACGACCCGAAGGGGGTATAGGGAAGCAAAAAAAAACAGCAGTCTCGCCTCATGCGCGGCTCGGCCATTCTTTTCGCAGCCTCGCGGATGACCGGTTTCGCAACCATCACAGGCTCGGTGGCGGTGCTCAGCTGCGTCCGGGTTCTGGAGGGCAGGCGGGGGAGGAAGGGGGGGGGGAGGAAAGGAAGGGAGGATGGGGCGGGGAAAGGGAGGCAGCCGTGTTGAGGGCGAGTGCCAAGACAGGGGCGTATAGCCTATTTCGGCCGAATCATTTCGGACCGATGGGGCTCCTCAACCGACGGAACTACAGTAACTCTATACCTAATACATCGTTGGAGCACCATTATGGCGTTTGCATGTATTTCATTGAATATACCTAGGCTATCGGGTTGCACGTCCATGACGTGCTGCAGTAGTACCTACCAGGCACATTTTCAGAGGCTCCCCACTCGAGGGTCTCAGTACCTGCAGTAGTAGCACCACCCAAAAAACCTGATTTAGAGAAAAGCTAAAAGGGCAACCCGACGAACAATCCCAAACCCTATTAATGGGCATATATCCTCCAACAGTGACATTGTAGGACACTCGTGATTTTGCAGCGATATTGGGATAAAGTGCCTGGTCAGCCGGAATTGTTTTGGCCGAAAAGAGTTATACCCCTATCGCAGCACGCCTCCTGTGTTTCTCAGAGTCGTGTTTCGGGATGGTGGGTATAGAGCTCTCGTCAAGCGAGAGCCCCACAAAAAAGTAGGTGTGCACCCCTCTAGTGCTGTAGCATGCGTCTGAAGCAGTAGAGTTCACCCCTTACAGTATTCCACACCGCGAACAGGTCATTATCAATATATCTATCTACAGTAGATCATCTAGTTCCTCACCCGCCTTTGTGAGGGGTTGTGCAGGATCTGCACAGTACACATCCAGCCCAAGAAACATGTGTTGCTGTAGATCTTGCAGGTCAAACGGGTTCCCCACCCGGCAACATGAACTAAATCATACAGATCAGAAATACACCTGCCTTGAAATATCTACATCATGAAGTTGGAATCGAGGATCTGTCAGAGGTGTGCAGAACTCGTTACAATGGTTGACGCACACTGCTGTGTACGAGAGACAAACAGGACTACTGTAGACCCCTGAACCTTGCAAAAATCGACGCGAGTCGACGCGTCGAAGAAAGGGGTGAAACATCCTCGCTATGAAAATTCAAGGCACGAACCGTAGTGGGGGGGGGGAGGGTGGGCGTACTCATTTGTTGCTTGCCCTTCGTCATGCGACCATTGGCCATGCAAGCCTTTCGAGATGGAGCGGGGAGAGGGGATACGAGTCTGCCATGTGACCCCGGGTCTGAGCTACGACTATTTAATAGGAGGGAGAGCGAAAAGGAGGGCGAACATAATACATGGAATCAAACGCATTGGTGGACTGGGTTGGGGTTGGGGTTAGGGTTCGTGATATTCGTATAGTACACAGCAGTGTCCGCCAACCATTTTTTCGAAAAGTAAATCTGGATGCAAATGTAAGGGCCGTTGTAGTGTAGATATGAATACCAAACGGTCGCTACATTTCCGCCCAGAGTTATGGATAGCCAGGTGTTGAGGGCTGTATAGACCTTGGCTTAGCTACCACAAACTGGTTGAAGTAATCATGACCTTAAACCCTAACCTTTACCCTGATCGCCCTGGCAAAGTGCTCGGAACATTCTCGGAATGAAGCTGCGATGATCACTTTGAAGACACCATCAACCACTTCGTCGAAGCTTCTGGACCAAGTCGCAGACCTGGTACTATTCATACTATGGGATGTCGCGTTGACAGTTTCCCTATATAGAAATTTCGAACTTTTAGACAACATCGTATCGATCGCGTTTTGTCCACTATATCCCCTTCCACCCCCTCGATTTTTCTTTTAGGTGTTGCATATTATGTTCGTATGACCTTGGAACGATTGTTTTCGACGTTCTGACCATCGGAATCGTAGACATTTGATATTTGATTTTCGACAAATTGGAGTCGACTCTCGTTCCGTTTCCATCACTACCTGCAGTAGTACAAGAGTGGGTACTATTAATAGGCGGGCGTACTGATTATCATGCATGGCCGTAGTCGTAAGACCATAGACCTTGGGGGGGGGGGGGGGGGGTCAATGGTTGTCTTGCGGCGCGCGCACACCTCACCGGTCTCTCGCTCCTAAATTTATTAATACATAGCACGTTTTTGACCAATCATAGGTATATCTCTGAACAAGCGTTAAGGTCTACGTACTGAGCTCGTACGCCCCGGCCTATTCAATATATCAAAACCTACAACATGTTAATAACAACAACAACGAAAAACACGCGCTACGACGTACCATAATACATAAATATTCGTCCAATCAGTGATCACGCAAGGCGCAACCAGAACCGGCAACCAGGGCGGCCAGTCCCTCGAGAATCGGGCAACACGAAAGACAACACAAACCCCTCCGATGATTTTCGAAGCTGATTCTATCCACAACCGGGAGAGCTTGCAAATGCCGAGTGATGCATACGTCTCATACTTTTTCTTTTTTTTTTAATCATCACTTCTAGCCTAACTCTTAGGAGTTTTACTCTCAGCGGCCTTCTGGACAAGCCGTGGTCACTGGTGCCGTCCCTTCCCCCCTCCGGTACGTGTCTTTTATTATTTGTCGCGCATAGGGTTCAGCATTCTCACTGCTCGTCGATTTTATCATCGAATGAAGCTAACTCACGCTCTCGCGCTTCAGCTTATCATTTTTTTATGCAAGAAAAAGTCCCTACGAGCATGCACTCGGTGAGACTCGAACCCACGAAATTGATCTTGATTAGCACGCGGACCACCTACCGAGCCACCGGGGACGCCGGCTGTAGGAAATGTCTCACACGGTTTTTTTTCCAAAGCAAGCCGCCATCGTTCGTGTGTGCCCTGGCCCGCCCCGCCCCCCCCTTGACCTGGAGAAACCGGCTCGGAAATCAATCCCAGGGGGTGTTATCTTGTGTGTTTTATACGATGTATATATACACACGGTAGAGCTCTCCAGCAGAGCTTACCACATATTGGCGGAAGTTGGTTGAGGTACTATGTGTACGAGACAAAAAAGCAATTACGAGTAGCCCTAAACGTTGGTTGATCGGTGGGAGTGGTAAGAAGCTACCCTCAGAAGGCCAGCAAAAAAGGTTGACGCCTCGGGCACATAATTGGTTTTCCACCGCGTGAGTTACATCTTCCAGGGCAGACATATTCCTGACATGTAGGACAGGGGTGCACGAAAAAAAGAAGAAACGGAGCCACACTCGCCACCACGATTTCGGAATTGAAAACAAACTAGCGGGTTGGGACTTTCGTCAGAAATTAACTACCGGTACAACATTTTTTTCTTCTTCAGTCTGTGTTACTTATTTTAGTACACACCCCCCCCCCCACGCGCCGGGACCCAAAAAAGAAAAGTGTCGTTGTTTTTTTCTTTCTTCGTGCTCCCTTTATATAGCTCATGTTGCAGTGTGGGAGCCGAATAAAATTTGCATGATCCTAGCGCGCGTTTCTTGGTTGGATGTGAGCTGAATGTACACATCCTGCACAACAACGTCTCATAACAGCAGGAGATGATCTATCTGTAGATGATCTGTCTAATGTGTCCAACGTGTGAAGTGGTTCAATGCTGAAAGCCTACTTGCAAGTTGGTCAAAACGTTCAATATAACACAACAGGAGCCAAATAGAAAAAGGGTTTATATACCGTATGAAACACGAGAGATTGAGGTGTTGCAGCAGTAGAGGTAAAAAGAGTAAATACCTATCCGGCATCTCACAGACTAGAAGTGTTGAGAAGGAACCGAAAAATAGGGTTGCTTTGAATATTGATTATTTGCATGGTTTTCCTCGGGACCGACTTTTTGTCCCGGGACGGGATCCCGCGGGATCGAGATATCCGGGATTCCCCGGGATTCCCCGGGACGGGATAAGAAGGGGTATATGGCACGGGACGGTAAGGGGCGGGATTGAACCATCACGGGGGTGAACGGGAAAATTGGGACGGGATTGAGATCTTACAGGACTGCACGGGACGGGATTGAGATACCACGGGATTTTAAGGAATTTCACAGGACGACAAAAACTCGGTACTCCACGGGACGGGATTGAGATATCCCTTGTTTGGGTGTCCATCCTTTCAGTAGGTGTGTTTCATCCGCGGGTTGTCCATTTGTGCCCCCTGTTTGGAGGTTTCCATGTTTTAGTAGGCGTTCTTACGGGCGAGTGACCGCTTGTTTCCCCTTGTTTGGGGTTTACGTTTTTTCAGCAGGCGCTTGTATTCCGGGATTGGTCCATTTATATCCTTTGTTAGGGAGTTTTCCATTAGATCGGTAGGCGTCTTATCAGCTCGGACATTTCCCTGTTTCGCCTGTTATTCCCGTTACAATGTTATTGATTGACAAGAAAAAAAAATCGAGCTACATCACGCAAGAACAGATCATGGACAGGAAGGGCTCTGAATCACTCTGTAAAGGCATGGCTTTTGCCGTACAACAGCATATCAAATAGGATTACAGATGGGGGCGGGCTGAAACTGGCCTGTAGGCGGCTGACATTAAGGTTTCACGACCCCAGCCCCAGTCCTATAGTCTCTCTTTTTTATACTGCAAAGCCTGGGGAGTCACAGTGAAGATAGGGTGCTTTACAGAATTGTTACTAAAATAGAAGCATTCATGTTGTTTTTGTGTCATACTACAGTGAAGTCAAACCTAAACCTATGCGCTTGCTGCTGCACTTGGGTGGCGGGGTGACGGCACGGGGGGGGGGGGGGGGGGGGAAGGGTGCTCATCTCTAGGCGAGGGCCACGAACTTTGACAATGCACTTTATTCCATGGTCTGCAATAAATATTATTAATACCAGCACATCACAGCAGCACACATATATCCATGTATGAAACTGTTTTTTTTTTGCGGCTCACAATTGGTTTCTCTCCTGCCCGCCGGTCTTCTCTCGTGCTCTCGGCTTCGCGGCACGCAGGGGCCCCGCGTGAACACCATGGCGCAAACGCGAGCCCCGGCTGATGTCCGTGGCGCGCGTGCTCTAAACCCTTTTAGGACCGCAGTCCCGTTTTGGGCACAAACCACTTAGAATTTGACCGGTTTGCCCCCAAAACGGGACAGCAGTTCTAAAGGGGTTAAAAGCCTTCAAAAAGTCCGCGAAATCTGGCAAGTAACGGCGAGGAGGCATTCCGACCTGGTAGAGCCAAGCAGGACAACGAAAACCCGCACACGAAACAAGAAAAACAAGAAGGCTTGCGCATGCTCTCCGCTGTGTAAATCAGCTCGCACCTCGCCTGGTCACCTGGCCACCTCGCGCACCTCGGCTCTCCTCGCGCGCAACAGCAGTCACAATTCGAGCCCGTCTCTTGGTGCGACGATGATTTCATTGGTGCGTACGAGTATCATACGATGTACTCGAGGATGGTAACTGGAAAAAAAACCTCACAAACAGCGGTGCGAAAGGATTTCGCGCTTCGGGATTACTGCCGTGGATCCGTTCACCGCAGCTTCATCTGGGTTGACCTGGGAAATTTCTTGTTGGGTTCACAGGTGCTAACTCGAGACACATCCCAGATAATCTGGGCGTCACTGCAACAGCAGCAGCTCATCTGCCGAACATTTTCTTTGAATTTACAAAAGGTATCCACCCGTGTTACTGTATGTGCCACCCCTTTTCAACTCGCGGCGCCCCCGGGATTTCAAGCCAATCACATCCAGAAGGGGAACCTTGTAGCATATATATATATAATGAACGCTGCAGCTTCAGATTCTGTCTTCCTCATATACAGAATGTATATCCTGCATGAGGCCATACAAAACCCGCAGTACGCGCGATCGAAGTACATATACCACACACACCTTGGAAAGATGAGGTTCGACGAAATCCTTTTTAACTTTATAAAATAGTAATACTCTCCTACTACTGTTATTAATAGAGCATTAGTACCACTAGTACCACGTCATGCCCACAGCAGACATCTTATACTGGTTTATAGGAACTACTGCTGCACGCTACACCACGCGTCTTTTTATATACCAGGTAGCCCATAGCAATGGGCAACGCAGGGCTACAGGCGCCACGGGCGGAGCCGTGGCGTTTGACGTCAACTATTTTGTGGAGCGATCCTGTCTACTACCGCCCGTGCACCCGTACAAGACGCAAGATAACACACCGCCTCGGACAATTTTGAAAGCTTTCGTAGGTTTCTCGGCAACGGGGAGGGCGTACGTACTGAATACGACGAGCGATGCGTCTACTAATAAGCAACCTTCTCGCACGAAATATTTCCAAAGCCGCCATTTTCGTTGTGTGTGCCCCTTATTGTTTGGAGGAAATCGGGTCTGAAATTATTCTCAGGGGGTGTGTTATCTTATCACCCAGTGTGATAGTGTGATACGGTATATGTTACAATACAGTAGTACTGAGTAGTAAAACATTAATACTACAATGAGCAACGGAAGCGGAGCCATGGCCGTACAGCTCGTGCAGTACCCACACAAAAAAATGAAACAAACGAAAAACAAACGTGCATGAATTCTCCTCATATATATTTGTTTTCCAGGGGTGTGATCGGGGTGTAACTTTTTGGGTTTTTTTTGGTTTGAATATTAATCGGTTTCGGCAAAGCCAAGTATTCATTAACTGTAACTGAATTGAATAAACAAAAAATCGGCGGGTTCGAAATTCGAGCGAAATCGAACGAGCGCAGCGAGCCCACATTTGACCTGTGAGCATTCAAGCACCAGCGGTACAATGGCACCACCAGCGGTGTAATGGTACTTGGCAGATATCATACGTGCTGGGCTATTCGGATCTGCATGGGCTATTCGGATCTGCACGATTTTTTTTACCACCTGGCACCTGGCACCCTGTTCCCATTTTTGCTAATTTGACCCCGCAGTGGGTCCATTCCATATGGTACCCTGCTCCCAACTGGTGGTGCATAAACATAATCAGCCCTCCGCAGGAGCCGCCGGAGCCCCCCTGGTGGTACCCTGTTCTCCCTGTCAGTTCCCATTTGGTACAGCAGTACCATACACCAGGTAGGCCATACCAGGTATAAACATCTACAACTGCTCCTGCGACGAAATACATTATACCATACAAATGTACACCCGTAATAAGTCGTGTGGTTTGTCTTCACAATGAATACGTAGGTGCTCAATATAGCCGGTAGAAGACGATATGAATGAATCGCAAAATATACGCAACTGCCGCTATGCGGTTACAACATTGTCGATTGGATACTGGATCGTGTATACGATTGAACCTGACGAATCGGCTGCGATTCACACATTCACACCCTGCCTTACTCCTACGAATTTCAGTTTTATTTCCTTGTGAGTGAGTGTTCCGAGTTTTCGGCGGCCTTGTGCAACCAGTAATTCAACTATTTTAGGTTACTTCGTACTGCTGTGGAGTGTTATAGCGTTGGAAATAGTGTTGGATATCGTATCGAAACTTTAGATTTATCGTACACAAATATCAACCTTTTCGATTTATCGTATAAATATCAACCTTTTCGATTTATCCTATCGAACGCGTTGCGGCCTCCATCCCCTGGCATCGTGTTTTTTGTGCAGATAGATGATGCTGAACGAAAGCTTCTGCATATCAAAACATCGAAATTGTTAAATGCATCGATTCGTTTTCCTTCTCTTTGAGTATCGATACTGCTGTGTCGAAATCGATTGTCGTACGATATCTAACACTGCTGTTTATCCCTTTCAGGTTAAACCCCAGTCTCGTTGTGGGCACAAAGTACTTGGGGTCATTCTTATCGGAGGGCTTTTCCCCTATATAATTTCCATGCTTTTTTCGATCAATTTTTTAATCTTCCACATTTTCTTGATTTTTTTCCAGATATGTGAAATTTAACAAACGTCTTTTTTTTGCTTCTGGAGAATTTCACGAATAGCGACAGCACGCTTCCGTATCTTGATACATATCTCCAATTATTCCCAAACTTTGGAAATTCTGGAAAAAAAAAGCTCTCCGATAAGAATGAGCCTTAGCATTTAAGTGCTTCGTCTCCGAAACGGAACTAACTGCAGTCTTACAGGGGTTACGCTGGAAAACGCGGTCAGGCTTTTCTGGCGCGATGCCGAGTCAGCGCAGGCCCGAGGCGAAACGAAGTACCACTCTGTCCCGTGATATAAGAAACGTTTGTACATGTCTTTGACCCTTGTAGCAGGACCGCAGTTCCGTCTTGGGAAAAACCACTCAAATTTCAAGTAGTTTGTCCCCCAAACGGGACTGCGGTTCGAAAAGAGTTAAGAGTTGGGGACAGATCGGCACGGCGCTAAGGCGTAATGCGGGCAAACGGTTGCCTCTTATGGTACGACTAGAGATGTGCACCGGGTGGCATTTTCGAAAAACCGAAAACCAGATAGGAGGCGCTGTTCTAAAAAAAAAAAAAACGTTTTTTTTTCTGCCGGTTTTAACCGGTTTTCGTAAAACCGGTTATTTTCGAAAAACCGGTTAAAACGGTTTTAAAGTGGTATAAAGCACCCACAACATTGCAAACCAGGTTGGTTATTCATTTGAGTGGCACCTTGTGGTGTACTCACAAGTGCTCGTTTGGTTCCGTCCGCAAATAATGCGTCGCTTTGAGATGGAATGCCACGCGTGTTGAATGTTGATCAGCAGGAGAAACTGCCATATGTAATAAAGCACGACGTCAGACTGCAACAAAAGCCACCACAACCAGAGACCCAACCGCACACTCCATGCTTCCGAACCACCACAAAACCAGCGTCACGGCTACCATCGTCCGGCGAGATGCGGCGTGTTTGTGGTTGTATTGTGTATGCGAATGTTAGGTGTGGGTAAACCCTAGCCTTGAACACCCGCCTCATGGCGCGTCAAGACATTTCGTTAAGGCCCGCACTGAGGCAGACAGACATAATTATGGCAGGTTAACGCTTTCAGGACCGCAGTCCCGTTTCGGAGACACATTACTTGGAATTTGAGTGGGCTGTCCCCAAAACGGGACTTGACTGCGGTGCTAAAGGGGTTAACGCTCATGTACGCATGTTTCGTGGTTAAAATACTTGGAAGTTAGACTGATTTGTTTAGGGCAAAAAACAGGTGCTTGTACTTGCCTTGACGGTTATCGTGTGTCTGAACATGACACCTTCAAGGGAGCAGCTACTATTTCGGGGAGGCATAGTAAACAGGACCTCGGTAAACACAAAAACCTATATATTTACCTATTTTTCCTAACAATATTCGGTTCTATTATTATTATTATTATTATTATTATTATTATTATTATTATTATTATTATTATTATTATCATTATTATTATGCTTGCCTTCTATTTACTATGGTCTTCCGTAGTACTGCCGTAATTATTTAAACGCACTTGAGCCGCGAAGGGAGGGATTTTTCTTCGGAAAAGGGTCTCTAGTATATCTGGGGCTATTAGGGCTATTAGAGCTTCTGCGCAGTCCCCTGGCGTTAGGGAAACCCAACCCAACGACGTTGTCCTTGGTCATGAAAATAGCCAGGATGGCAGGGTTTAGCTCTCGAGGCACCCTTTTTCGGACAAAGGGCGTTTGAGGCATTTTTTAAGGCAAGCCTCAAAGGCGAGGTAGGGCCTAGGTGTGGGGTGAAGGGGTGTAATTCAACGTTGACTACCTGGCACAATTGATGGGTGCGTTCACGGCGGTTCCACCTACTTTCAGGTTGTCGTCATATTCTAGAATAGCAGTAAATAGGCGCAATCGACGTCGGATCAACCAACTTCCATACCCGTCACGTTCAGTAACGCTTGACAGCGGGAAAAAAAAGCCAAAAACAGCTATTAAATAATACACCTGCTACATTTGAGCCAAAAACAGTTACATAGAGAAACCAGGTAGAAAGCACACGCCACGAGCGGTGTTTTAGGCCATGAGAAATCACAAACATTATTCTTTTTTGGACCAGAGCATTGAGCGTGTGGCCTCCAAAATCTGACATGTTTGTTTTATTTGAGGTATATAGGTACGGCGGGCTCCACTCGGACCTGCAGAGGGTCACCAGGCTTCGTTTGTTTCGCCACGGCGGCGTGCCCCCCGCCGTTGCCAGCTCTGAAGCGTCTCGACCATCCT
Source organism: Macrocystis pyrifera (assembly GCA_031763025.1). NCBI lineage: Eukaryota > Phaeophyceae > Laminariales > Laminariaceae > Macrocystis > Macrocystis pyrifera. The sequence goes on along the minus strand of JASSKH010000004.1, from coordinate 14,541,967 downwards.
CGCAGAACCGCCTGCTTGGCACAGAGTTTTCACGTAAGAATTGCAACCGAGAGACTGGAGACCGCATACTCGGAGAAAAAATAGTGTATGCATGGCCTGATTGGCTGAATATGGCAAAAAACAGTTGAAACTACGAAGCCAGTTTCGAGCCAAAAACAGATACGATGTGAGGCTGGCCAATGACATGGCTCCTGGCGTGCATTTTTCACTCGTTTTTAGTGTGTACTTGATATTGGTCCCTAACGGACAAGGTATACCTGATTTTGGCTAAAGCCCTTTAATAATAATACGTTAATCACTGCTGCAGGCACGTTTTCGTGTAAGACAAGTCAACCAGTTTTCCGGTTGAACCGGTTAACCGAACCTCAAAAACTGCCACATTATGTTTGGAAAGACCGAGTAGTCACGCACGCCTGCTGGGTTTCCAAGAATGGCCGTTAACCGTTTATATTCTATCCGATGCCCATCTCTAGATACAACACGCCGTGCACAGAGTTGGCATATTGCCGTCCTTTTTTCGCGAAATTAGTCAACTACGAACAACCCCCCCTTATACTAGTCGAGAGGTAAATGAGGCAAGGGCAGCCTCGTATTTACTTGCAGCAGGCCGTGTGCGTTCGAAGACACAAAAAAAACGAGGGAAAAAGCCCCAAGAAATCCCGCCTCACTCAAAACACGTCACTAACACCACAGCAGCCCGGCGACCGCGAACAGCTCGAGACGGCGTGCGACGGAACACTTCCCACGTGCTACAGCAAATACTCGCCCGCTTTTACGTACGTTATTAATATACCAGGTATATCCAGGGTTTATGGAAATCAGCTTCACACGGCTCTCGCAATCAATCAAACCCACGAATGTGACAGAAAAAGCAGCACACAGCACAGACAGATAGGCAGGCAGACAGACAGACAGGGACTATTGATAAATACAAAACGGAAGCCTGTACGCACCCCGGTATGAAAAGGCTTTTTTGCCTTGCAAGGTAAAAAAAAACAAAAAACAGCCTCGGTCGCTTGGCTCCCCCGTCCTTGCCTCAGTAGATACAAATACGCACAGCTAGTACCAGGTAACCGGTAGATTTTACCAATAGCATTATACAGCAGTAGTAGCAATAGTAGACTATGGGGCCGCCAACAAGAAACACTTACGTACATAGGTAATCTGAGCAAGCCTTAGCACCTCATTGTGCACCATCCTTGAACAACCTTGAGCGTAGGTTTTTCTATCGGATTCAGCGCACAGCGCTCGCCGCTGAGCGTGATTTCATAATCCAGTTTTCTTAGCGTCCGTCCGCTCGAAAAAGTGAGCGTGACGCGTCTTTCGAAGGTTCTTTGTTTTTCGTGGACTTTACTTATTACTGCTGTACCCAGTAAACTGTAAGGGGGGCTGTGGTGGTGGGCATATGGGCATACATCGAACGATAATCGAGTTCGTTGCGATATCACACCGAAAAATAAAAAACAAACGGCACTCACTCATGGATATTTTGCCGGTATATTTAGTCTGTATATAGGTTGACACGCCATGTTACCGGGACAAGCTAATGTTGCTTCTATTATTGGTACCAATTATGTACATACTGGTACATTCATTGCTGGTGTCCAATATTTCGATGGTGATACGGGGTATATCCATGGACAGATGCCCTATCGTTCTACCAGTCGGTAGGATGACGCCCATGCGTCATTATTAATGCGACGCGAGTCGGCGAGGGAAGAGAGTGCTGAACTCTTCCCGCGATAGAAACGCAAGAGGCACGTACGAGTATATATATATATATTAATCTAATCCTCCGGCGGACTGGTAAAACTTCCACGTTCCAATTTCGTGTCGTGCGTCAATTTAGCCCATAGGTCCGGTCACAACATCAGTACAGGCTGCTGTTGCCCCTGGAGTTTGGGCACGTTGACCCGACCTGACCCCCGAGAGGAGCAGGTGCCGTGGAGAAAGCCACCCGGGAGATCTCTCCCGGGAAGTGTGGGACTTGCGCGAGCTCACCCAGCAACAAAAAACCGTACGTGTAGTGGGGAGGGATATGTATATAATATATATAGGATAAAATCCCACCTGAAACCCTTTTAGAACTGCAGTCCCGTTTTGGAGACAAGCTACTTATAAATGATCAAGTGACCACGGATCAAAGTTACGACTACATATGTAGGAGAGCAGGAGTTGGAAGGGCGAAGATCTTAGATGTGTGTGGTCCTCGTTCTTTCTACCCGTCGACATTCAGCACAACCAGTGTCCGCGCCAATTCTTTCTTCAATCCTAGAAGAGATACAAGTTATGTGGTCACAAAGCTACGCCACAGAGATACTACGTTGCCACGTACCAGGTATGCAGTAAGCACAGTGGGCAATGCAATGCCATGTCATCATACTGGATACGACAGGCACGACACACACATTCCTTGATAGAGAGAAACGAAACGAAACAAAGAAAAAAAATCAAAAATAAAGAAGACAAATCGAAAGACAGAAAGAAACAAGAAAAAATATATATAAGAAACAAACTGTCGTGCCCCCCCCCGCAGGGGATGTGGCAGACACTTGAAAAAAACGAGCTGGAAAAAAACAAGGAAAAAGAAGAAAAAACACCACTACCTGTAAACAGAGTAAGACTAAGACAGAAGAACCAAGGGAAAATAACAGGAAAACCAAAGCACAGAGCATTCTCCAGGTAGCGGCAGCAGTTTGTGGTACGAGTAGCATAGCCAGGTTCTCCCTGCTAGTCCGCCTGGTACCTTCCTACCGTGTCTGCCGCCTCCGTCCAAGCATTCGTCAACTATGCGCGTCCCCTCGGCGTCAGACAATACGAAACAAGCAAAGCAGGCTCGTCATCCACCCACGTCACACGACTCCTTCAATAAGGCTTATCAATCAAAGAAAGGAAGAGAAAAAAATTTTAAATGAAAATCACAGAAGATCAGCGCAAGACAAAATTGAAAAAGGAAGACAAAGGAAGACCACGGTCACACCAGCTGCACCAGTTGGTGGTACGAGTAGTATAGACATGTTCTACTTCCTAGTCTGCCCGGTACCTTGCTACCCTGTCTGCCATCTCCTTCCTACTTTCGTCCACTGCAGTTTCCCGTCTACTCCTGTTCCCCCCCCTCTCCGCATCCCCTTGGTCGGGTTTTCTTCCACTCCTCCTGTTGCCCCCCCTCCCCCCATTCCCTTGGACACCACCCACGGCGGATGCGCGGCGCTGCCTACTCAGCCCAGCCTCAACCTCGTGCCACCTCACCATAAACCGTTCGGCTGCTTCGAGGATCCCCCGGTACCACTTTCCCGCCTTTTTTGCAGCAGTGGACCACAGCGCGGTCTCAACTCCAAGCATCAAGGGGGCAAGTTCCGTTGATCCTTCGGTGGCTCGGAACTCCCTAAGGTCTTCGACTATGCATCTATGCCAAGTCTCAAGATGGGATGGAAAAAAAAACAAGAAAACAACAAAAAGGTAATCTTTGTCTAGCCTGTACCCCGTGTATACAACACGCAAGATAACACACCCCCTGGGACGAATTTCAGAGGCGATTTTCTCCAAAAACGTGTCTTAACCTTTTTAGGACATCAGTCCCTTTGGGGATAAAATCTCCTCAAATTCCAATTAGTTTGTCCCCAAAACGGGACTGCCGTTCCAAGTAGAAGGGTCAAGGGGGGGCACGCGTAACGAAAATGGTGGCGTTAGAAAATGTCGTCGAGGTCTTTCCGTAGACTCACCGAGTACAGGCGTTTAAGCTCTTCCCGTTGTCGAGAAAACCAGCTTCTACGTGATTCTTCCTGATACTGCTACGATGTGTGCTCTCTATTGGTAGTTACCCGTGTGATACGCGTTTACATACGGTCAGCACTCGGAACAACGTCAACCTGTCAGCCAAACGGGTCGGTTCGGTTGCCGTTGACACCGCAGGTCCAGAGAATATTTCACAATTCGGACCGATAAAACCGATTCCCACTTGACCACCAATCTACATCTTTCCGGGCAGACAGATTTCGGATCAAAGTCAAGAGGGTGTGCGCTATCTTGCGTGATACATATATATACGGCGTAAAAACCCTTCTCGGGGATCTATTACCCGGGATCTGCTTATTGCTCAGCAGCGCGTGATTGTTCGCCTTCGCTTCATCCGAGGGTCGCAAAAAACAGAGCTACTGCTGTAGTAGAGCCTGTATATGCGAGGACAGCGATGCAATTGTCGTCGAACATCAAAACATGGATCCTAAAACAGCGTCGCAAACACGGGTATCGGACCACAGCAGTGTTTTACAGCGGTATCGCCCCTCTCGTAAAAAACAGAAACCAGATGTTAGGCTGCCATCCGTATTCTGGCGGTTCTGTGGCGGAGCGAGAAGGGGGTATGGATTCCTTACACTAGACGGCCAGCGCCTATACAGCCTACTTACTTTCCTCGTTTGTTTAAAATTCTACTACTGTTGATATTACGGGGGTCCATAGTTAATAGGACCTATGGTATACATAAAACCTATATATTTACCTGTTTTTACTAACAGAATTTGGTCCCGTTACTATGGTATACATAAAAGCCTATATATTTACCTATTTTTACTATTACGGGGGTCCATAGTTAACGGGACCAAATTCTGTTAGTAAAAACAGGTAAATATATAGGTTTTATGTATACCATAGGTCCTATTAACTATGGACCCCCGTAATAACAAAATTTGGTCCCGTTAACTATGGACCCCCGTAACAGTAGGTCGGCTGGTCTGCTTTCTTACGAGGGGGCCGACATTTCGGCAACTGCATGCGACACCAGCTTGTAAATAAACTCATTGCAACACCTTCTGGCTGATGTTTTATCTTGCACGTCGGCCCAGACCGCAACCGGGCCCAAACCCCGGCCGCTCACACGAGCTCCGATTCTTTGGGGGAGCTCGAAGTTGGCAGGAGGCGTGTGTCGGTGGCGTTTTTCTTGAAAAAAAAGAACGACCGCATGGCCAGCATCGATGAACCAGGCAGTGGTGGGTGGTGGTACTGCACGACTCAATCAACTATATGGTGGTTATCTGCCTGTAGTATTAGGGCGCTTCGCAAACAGAGCTTAAGACACATCAACCCCTTTTGGGATTGCAGGCCCATTTTAGGAACAAACTATATACGTAATACTTGGAATTTTGAGTGGTTTGTCCCGAAAACGGACTGCCGTCCTAAAAGGGTCAACTCCCCCCTGGGCAGCTGGACCCCTCAGACAGCGACTCGTAGCGCTGTACTGCTTCTGTAGAACAAAGACAACCTTGGTGTTGTCAACCATCTACAAGCCAAAGATGTCAGGAGACAGAATTTTCCCTTTTCGACAGACAGCAACTTTACCTTTTTTTTTCCTTTTTCTTTTTTTTAATCGTCACTTTTACTTTCCAGCCTAATTCGTAGGAGGATTTACCCTCAGCGATCTTCTGGACAAGCCGTGGTCACAGGTGTCGTCCCTTCTCCCCCCCGGTACGTGCCCTTAGTTTTTATCGCGCATAGGGTTCAGCATTCCCACTCGTCGATTTTCATCGCATGTACAGCGAACTCACGCTCTCGCGCTTTCCGCTTGACATGCCTTGACTGATTGACACCAAACTAACAGGATTTAGTGTGGACACTCGACCCTACACCCTTGACAGCGCACGTCTTGCCTTGCTTGACATGTCTCCTGGCATCTTTGTCACGAGCAGCGTAGGCGCCTATTACTGGCACTACGGGCAGGATAGGCTGAGTGAGCCTCCGCCGGTTTCTTCATGGCGTTTTTCGTTTTTTTTGTATCTTGAAAAAACGGCGTTCTTGTGTTTTGCCGAAATCTAAAAAAAAACGGTGTTTGGCTCATTTCGGGTTAGAAAAACTAATATCGGTTCAGAATTTAAAAAAGGCAGACATAAAAAAACACCCTTTTCGTCTTTTACCTGCTCCGAAAAAACAGTTTTTCGGCCTTTCTGGCTCGAACATACAAAAATCGGCTCGACAGCTTGAAACTCGGCTCGTTCACACGAAAATGGGCTGAATTGTGTTGGAAGCAGGCTCGATCGACGTGCATTGTCAGCAGAGCGCTGCCAACATCGGCCAGGAGGCGCCAGAAATCCGTGATGCAGCTCCCATTTTTTTCTTTTCAAGTAGTTTTCGTGAGTAAAAACGAACATTAGGTGTTTTTGTACAGGAGGCGGGTAAAAATTGGGGTTTGAATAGAATTCGTCCCCCGAGACTAAAAATCGGCCCTCTCCCCCCCAAATCGGCTCTTTGAACAAAAACCCGGGCTTTTTTACCCCAAAATCGGCTTTTTCGGCCTTTTCGGCAAAAGCCGGCGGAGGCTCATCCTGATTTAGCTAGAGCAGGATCATGTTGCGCCCATGCGGTACGACCTCTGCATTGTGACTCGGACACCGACCTGTATCACCCACCAATCACGCAGAGGCCGTTGCTGTAATCGACACTCCTGATCTCCTGATTGACAAATTTCCCCGCTAAAGTCCCGAGAGGGTTATTTATGTCGCTACGTACGTAGGCTGCACCTTGTGTATCATAAGAACAGAAAAACGTGTAGCAGGATATTTGTAACCATCGTCAACTTGTGCGCGGGTCCTTTTTATTGGCGTCGTCAAAAATAGGTCCTTTTTATTGGCGTCGTCAAAAATAGGTCCTTTTTATTGGCGTCGTCAAAAATAGGAAGAACCTACTTTGCGTGGTGCCTGCGCCTCCTTTTGATAGATAATGGAGGGCCGATCAAACAGCATTCAGTGTCCAGCCGCCAAAATATATACCTGGTACAACTGCTGTAATAGTAATACGCACTTGGTACCTATTAATGGTACCTGGTATACCACTTCTGACCTTTCCAAGAACCCCGCCTCAGTCCCCGATCCCCAACCCCCACCACGCACACACTTTTGGGTGCACTTTAGTATTTCAACGGAATACCCGAGACCTGACACCCTGGGGTGCGGAAATAGACATTAATAGAATAAACGGACATATATATACCCAGTACTGAGTTTGTACGTCAAAAATCATCATGTTGGATATAAATATATAACGTAGGGCCTCGGCAGGGCTGCAGGGAGGGGGAGAGGGGGCAGGGGTGGTGATGAATTACTGAAAGTATCGTATACCTGTTGGTTTGTATATGATTCAGGTGCGAGCGGTTCAGTTGCCCGTTGCCCGGCCGTGAGATTTGATTGCGAGAAAATGCTGTGGGCGTGGGGCGTGGAGGGGGTGGCGTGGCAACGTACTACATGCGTACTGCTGTATTATATGCACATCTTTGTAAAGACGCATCGTACGTTGGCGGCTGTCGTCATGCTTTCCGAGATGTAGCTGTACTCGACAGGATTTGGGAAGTTGCCAGAGCGATCGATTTCTCCACCTTGACTGCTGTACTGCTGTACAGCAGTAATGCTACTCTACTATAAAGTATGTATGTGTCTGAGCTTTGGCTTCCCATTTTATTTATTTATTTGGGATTCTTCTCCTTTTCTTTTTCTTTTTCTTGTTCTTTTTCGGTTGGGTTTCTTCGTTGCTTCTCTTTCTTTATGGTGTATTTTGGTTGCTGGCGTATGTCATGTATGTATGTTGTGTCGGCCGGACCTAGTGCGAAGGCATGGTATTGCGTAGGCTATTAATGCGTTACGGTGTGTTATCTCTGTGTCGTAGTCTGTGACCACAGAACTCGTATCTTTCTAGGGTGAAGAATCAGAACGGACACTGGGCTTGCTGGATGTCGACGAGTAGAAGAACGGTTTAATGTGAAAAACACACACACACACACTATTACGGGGGACCATAATAAATAGGACCAAATATTTGTCTAAAAAAGTAAATATACAGGTTTTTGTATGCACCGTAGATCCTATTTACTACGGTCCTCCGTAATATTGTAATAGTAATACCAATGTACATGTGTATGTATATAATACTACGGGGTAGTACAGCAGTAGCAGCAGCACCACCACTACCGTTACCACCTGCGGTGGCTGAGCGAGCAAAAGGGGGGTAGAACCTACGTCTCCTTCGGGCAGGTACAACACATGGCGTTCAGGCTACTCGTGTACACGAGCATTGCGGCTGACTGCAACGCTGTACTGCTGTACTGCTGCTCCTGCTCGCCTACGAAAAATAGAATCCAAACTTTTGAAAATTGCACGTTGTACATACAGAATAGCCCTCCTCGTGGGGACACCCCACACCACTGACTGCTCTCGGCACCGATGCGATATACGATGCAGATGCAAAGCAAGCGCAGGCATCAACCAATGCAAGCGACAAGTGTCCCTCTATACCTCCCGTATGCTACTCATGAAGAAACTCGGTTTGCGGTTTACCTAAAGCTCCTGTCCGACAAGAAGACATGCGGCTGCTGTCGCGAAGCTCCTCCGCATTGATCTTTCAAAAGCTTGTTCCTCGTCGTTCGGAGTTTCGAGGGAGGGCTGCGGCACGCTGTGACTTGTTGAGCTATTTTTAACCTTAAGCGCGGTTCTGCAGCCTCTGGATCATCTTCAGCTCACCCTCGCCACACTTTTCCCGGCTTTTGCATGCCCTAGACTGGTCTTCTTCACCTCTTCCAGTAAACACCACTACCACCCCCACTCTACACCCCGATAGAATTGGCATCACATCTCACGTTTCGTTGTTCGGGGGAGAAAATCACAGAATTCCCGCCTCACCAACGTTGAAAAAGGCGTTTTCCAACCGGGGTTTTTGGGCTTTGAAATTCGCTCGAGAGAGTATATATTGATGGCAAAACGACGACACTTGCGGCCCCCCCCCGAACGTTCTGTGACGGGCCTCTGCCACCTCTTCGCCCGACGAAAGGATCGCCACCCGCGGCCTGTCAGAGGCCGGTAACAGTCTCTAGGGGCGCAGCTCCGGTGGGCGCTCTGCTGGAACTTATTTCGTCACGGCGGTGAGAGATGGAGAGAGAAAGAAGAGAGAGACTGGAGAGCTTGTCTTTCGGAATAAGTTTGTGTTTCCCAAAGACATGGGAACTTGGAAGGGGAAGCGAGAGTGACCCATCACGACCGTCTCCTGGTACATGCACAAGAGCATTCAATTTTTGTCGCAGCAGACCGTTCCCCCCCCCCTCTTCCTGTCCCTTACGCTTCCGAGAACAGACGCAAGAAATAACCTACCCGGCGGATTTATTCCGGCCTTCACGCTTGCCTGTCCCGCGCTCCTTCGTCGCGCTCGGCGGCACAGCGGGGTCCGATCGCCTGATATCACAGGTGTCTTTTATATTACGAAATCAATATTTGGCGCGCTTGCTTGCGGCGGACATATAAAATTTTACTCAAAAATAGACAGAGAGACAGAGAGAAAATAATCAGGAGACCACCTCTCTAGTTTCCCATGTGCAGAGATGGATCAGCCCTGCTTGCAGCTGCTGTTCTGCTCTGTGTGTTGTGGTCTTGGTTCATGTCATGCCTCGTATGCGATCGGCCTCTCTCGGCACCGTCACCACCACCAGGAGAAGCAAACATCATTGGCACCGCTATTATTGGAACGCCTCATGCTGCCCCTTTTCTTGTCTTCTTTTTTGTCATCACCCGTGTGATTTTTTCGTTCTTTTATTATCATCTGTCATCAACGTATTATGTGCGCTGGTATGCGATGATCATGGTTAGGCTGATACGCTTTATCGTACATAGCTTCGTAGTGGCGCGTGATATGGTGATGGTGATCATACTTTTTGCACTTGATAAGAACGAGGAGGCTTGTGATCTCGTGATCTCGTGAGCCTCCTTGCTCGTATCGTATACCCTCGGCTCTCCAGTTTATGTTGTGCACCATTCAAGTGCAGCTGTCATGTTGGAACAAGAAATAATACGGTTTTTGGGATTGCCCCACGAACAGCACCGTAGTATGTACCTGGTACGCATTTGCTCGTATATACGATACAGGCACTGCTGTAGATAACATGCAGCACTTTTCTACAGTACTTCCGACTTGTGTTATACTCTACTGTCTGGTCTGGTGTCTGGTATCAACGCAACAACTGGCTGCTGTACGGGTACGTATTTCACCAGGTATCTGGTGCAGCAGTACATGCAGTACATGTTTACACAGCAGTACCTGTGCCCGCTCGGCTGCTGGCACGTGCTAAAACTTGGCTAAAAATCCGGACAGTTTTTTGTTTTTTTTCAAATCTTTTCGAAAAAAAGAAATAAAAACAGCTGGAAAAATAGAAGAATGGAAAAAAATACATTTTTTTCACAAAAGTATGTGCTCTCACAGCTCGCATACCATTGTTTGGCGAAATCACTCATCTTCTACTCTGTCGCATCTCTTCCCAGGTGCGCCGCCCCTGCCCCCCTCCATGTTTCCCTATTTTCAACCCTCGGAGCTAAGATGCACACCAGTGCCGGACCGATAGCAGCGTAGGGCACGTGCCGGTAACAACGCTATATATAATCAGTAATAGGTACGCGTACAACGAAAGAGATTCATCCCAGCAAAACCCAACCCCTAAATAAGCTGATAAATACATACTGGTACCAGGTACGAAGCACATATCAAGCAGAGACACAGCAGTCAGTAGGCACAGCAGAGCCGGTGCAACTGCTTCCTCTCCTACGACTCCTTCCCCCCCCTCCCCTCCCCCTCCCTTCCTCCCTCTCTCCGTACCTGGTGGGTGCATCGTTATGTTTTCGATATTTACGGTTTACTCTGGTACCCACTGCTGTACTACAATAAAAAGCGTACCATATACGATTTGCGTTCGTTTAATTTTCCGTACAATAATATCAGGTGTCATTTTTTATACTCATGTTGAGTTTAGTGCGTCCACGGCTGATGTTCTGTTTTCTTCTATTAAGGTCCTCGCGATAAGATAGAAAGGGTGCTGGGTATGTAGTACGGCAGCAGTTGCAGCGGCGCCAGCTATCCGACTAGTGTCTGGGTTTTCATTGTTTTCAGGAAGGCTCGTTTGGTTTATCATGTTTAGTGCGTAGAGTCTATTAATAGCCAATGTCGCGATTTTTTTCTTCCGGCGGCGGCTTCAACGGGATCGTCCGGAGGCACCTCTCGGCCGGGTGGGCTTTTTTGGCTTTTATTGATTCAACCTACCGATCATCGTACGGGGTGCCTGGTTATCCCTTCCTAGTGCTGCACTGACTGTTTTGTCACTTGAAGATACAGTAGTATATGTGACTCCATTTACAAGTAGCTTGTCCCCAAAACCGGAGGGCGATGCTGAAGAGACTTGTTTTCACCAACACTGATTTGTGTGATATTGATCTCTATCTAATACCATCCAACATCGAATCGTCGTGTGACCCCTGAAACAAAACAAATTTAGCAGCAGCAGCAGCAGCAGCGGCGGCGGCAGCAGCAGCAGCAGCAGCTGGAGAAGCAACAGCAGCAACACCAGCTTTAGGAAGTGGTGGAAGAGGAAGGAAAGGAGGGAGGAGGAGGAGGTGGTACGCTGGACTTGAGAGCAGCAGCAAAGTAGGCGGGAGGGCAGGGCAGGGCAGGGGGTAGGGGCAAGCAGCGGCGCCGGCGGCTTTGCCATGGAATTCAATGCCCTGGTGTGGGCCAAGGCTCAGGATGGTAATTGGCACCGTGGGACGGTTATCTCGAGGGAGGAGACGGGCGACCTTCGGCACATCAAGGTTCGTTCATTGTGTACCACGTAGTTTCCTTTGTTCAGTAGAATTCACTACAAGTACTGGTAGTATGGCCGCGTAAACGAGGAACGCCTACTACGTACTTGCAAGGGACGCGTGCTACAATGGGAGTAACACCTCCTGAATTTTCCGAGCCTCGTCCTCACCCCAATCTGACCTTTGAGAAATCATGTAGGACTAGCCCGTTAACAATCCCCTGACCTACTGCTGTATACCACATAGGTGTTCGAAAAATATCGTACAACACAATATTTATTAATAGTACACTTGGAGGAGCTCCGCCAGTCAGAAATAGTCCGGCCTAAAAGTGCTGCCGCTACCCCTTACCCGTATCGTAGCACGCCTCGAAGCTTGCATTGAAACCCTATCGTGACACCATCCTTGACCAATCTTGAGCGTATACGCACTACCGCTGCTGTACAGCAGTATACCTGGTACTGGTATGTTTTTTTTTTGCAGGGTTGACCTTCGGCACATAAACGTTTGTTCATTTTAATGCTACTTTATACCGTACCCATGGCAATAGTTGCCTTCGCTTGATATGCTATTAATACCAGTTATGCTACATGTACTATGGGACCACAAGCATACAAGAAACGCCTGCGTACGTACGACACGAGCAAGGCTTGCAATTTAATTCCTTGTTGTGGTGGGTGACGCCAACCTGGCGCAACCCTGATCCAGCGTACCGGTAGATTATACTGTACCAGGTATTGTGTATCAATTCGGACGGGAATACAAGAACCGTTGGGTCTTACTACTTATACCTCAACGGTCCTTACGTTTCCGTCCGGAGCAGAACCTGATCAGGGTTTCAGCGCAGCGCTCGCCACTGAACACGATTTCTTAACCCAACCCCAAAATGAGAGCCTGACGCTCTTCCTGTGGTTTGTATTTTTTGTCTCGATACTTTTTTTTTGCGTGGGCCTCAACTGCTCATGTACCGGCCCTCTCATGACAAGGTGTTCCACAAGAAATACAGCATTTCTTATTAGAGGTATTGCTAATGACACATATGTGACATGTTTTTTGCCAAACTAGCAAGTTCATGGAAATTTGGACTCGCCTAAATAGCAATAAAAAACTTGTCAAAGTTTTTGTTGGATACTTGCGTTCTGCTCCGTTGGCAAGTTTATGGAAAGTGATACTTGCTATTTTATTTGCTGTTTTAGCCCTATAACGCCAACGGAAGGTTGTACAAACCAGACCACCGCACGACGCCCTACGCTAGACTCACTCTAATTTGCGTAGTAGAGGGAGGGAGATACGAAGGATACCTGGTGACATTGATCATAGCCATGATGGGGCTGCCGACACTGGCCGTGAGCCCCGTGTGGATGCAACATGGGTGTCGTTTTGTCCGGGGGCTAAAACAGAATCACAAACAGCGGCCGCCCCAGCTTTTCCCAGGGGATTTTGGCCGGGCTGGGAGGACTGCCGACCTCTGAGGTGCGTGGGCTGTGCCTTGGAGTCCTTTCTGCGGCAGCATTTACTCCATAGAGAGCGTCGGCGTGCCGTCGGCTATACCTGCTCCTGCAGCTGCAAGGGGCTTGAATAAAATCTGATGGCGTTGTGGTGCGAACATTTGCGAAATATTGCCACATATGCAGCGTTTCACGATGGAAGGTTTTGACAACTTTGTGGAAATTTTGTCTTGCCAAACTAGCAAGTTTTTTGCTATTTCATTCAGTCGTTAGAAGCGGCCCTTAACGATTCAATACCTTCGGGGGGAATTGGAACTCCCGGAGCGGTTACTCTGGGGTTAGTGTTGAAGACACCGTTTATTGAATAAGAAATCTATCCTGGGTCAGTATTTCCAGTTTATTATGAGAGGACCGGTACTGGCCTATGAGATGGTACGGGACACCTGCGTGATAAGAAAACAGGGAACACTGGTCCAGGCTGCATTTTTTATTCAGGAATGGGTGCGTTCTATATAGGCTAACTTGATTTTTAACGACTCCGAAGTTCTTATTTTGAACCGAATCTCGGCTTGCCTTTCTTATCAATCGTCCGGCAATACAGCAGTAAGTAGTTGTATCCCATGTGAATATAACATGCAAAATAACACAACTCCTCTCGACGATAATCGCGTTTGTTTTTTCGCACGACGGCGAGAGCGCAAATGCTCAGCGATTCGTCTACAACAGCAGCAGTGATGTACCCATTTCCACTAAAGATGTCAGCAGACGTATCAAGCAAAAGGCAAACCGTGCGCTGTGAATGGTGTACGGGCGAGTGTTCCAAACCAAAACCTAGTAGTTTGGTCTAACCTAGTAGTTTGGTCTCAGTCAACGTGCATGTCAAGGCAAAGTTACTACTGTATGTCAAGGGGTGAAAATGCTGTCCCCCAACATAGTTTATTTCGAGACCTTCGGGTTGAACCCTTTTTGGACTGCAGTCCCGTTTTGGAGACAAACCGGCCGAATTCTTGAATATTATCCTCGAAAACGGGACTGCAGCCTTTTCATACAGCAGCAGTACGAGTATATAGCAGAGGTATGACCAGGTAAACCGGCTTGCCACGAGAAAAACTATTATTACGGGGGACCATAGTAAATAGGACCAAATATTATTAGTAAAAATAGGTAAATATATACCGGTAGATTTTTATGTATACCATACTCGTAGGTCCTATTAACTATGGACCCCCCCTAATAATACATGGCCTTAGAATGGGGACGCCAGAAACTGTAATTGACAGATGCCGACGAGATGATTCCATTTAAGCCGCCGTGATCGCCGTCTTCGTCTTGAGCTTCACGGAGAAAGTCGGCCCGGCAATCCGTCCCAGGGAGTGTCACGTCTGGCGTGTTACATGATGCGGTATCATATCATTACATCATACGTCCAGGTACATGTCAAAGCTGCTAAATTGTATGTACGTGCGTAGCTGTTGCGAAACAAGTCCTACACTCGTACTAATTGCAAGTAGTTTGTGCGCCAAAGCGTGGGTGCGCTTCTATTTACCAGTAGAGTATAGAGTAGTACCGGTAGTTTAATTGTTCATTGTAGTATGTTCACCACCCTGATCGAGAATATAATACCCGCTTGACATACATGTCAGACTCCAAACAGGTCTTATATTGTTCTGTGTTGGGTCGTGTGTAATCTGTTTGTGTGACGTCGAACCTCACGCTATCAGCTGTGTTCTCTGGTGGCCTTTAGATGGGTGTTGGCTTTTGACTTTGATGTTTGTTTTCGTTCTTTTTTTCCTCTTGAGAGTTCGTGCAGGTGTTTTCCTGATTTTTGAAGTGGACGGAACAGTCGCCGGTCGGTGTTTTTTTTGGGAAATGGAATACTACCGGTCCATCTGATACAGAGCGTGGTGGTGGTAGTGCTTCCACTGATGTATTCGCAGTTTCGAACTGCTGACTGCTGAGTGCTGTCTGCCTCCTGCAACTACTGCTTTTGGTATATTATTTTTTTTTGTCATGCGTACATACTTGGTAAGCATCAGCAGCAACGATGAAGAATCACTACGGATATATATGTATATATATATATATATATATTTTTTTTTTCATCATCACTTTTACTGTCCAGCCCACTCGTATTAATAGGAGGTTTTACCCTCGACGATCTTCTGGACAAGCCGTGGTCACAGGTGTCGTCCCTTCTCCCCCCCGGTACGTGCCTTTAGTTTTTATCGCGCATAGGGTTCAGCATTCCCACTGCTCGTCGATTTTCATCGAGTGTACAGCTAACTCACGCTCTCGCGCTTTCCGCTGATCAATTTTATGCAAGAAAAAGTCCCTACGAGCATGCACTCGGTGAGACTCGAACTCACGAAATTGATCTTGATAGGCTCGCGGACCACCTACCAAGCCACCGGGGACGTGTGCTGGCAAGAACGATTTATATAGTGTGAAAATAGCACAGCGTTATTATTAGTAATACTGCTGCCATTTTACCTTCGACGAACACGCCGGACCGTTTTGTACACGATTACGACTACTGCTGCTTACTACTGCTGTAGTCATTATATCACATTTACATGATCACTTTGCAGCAGTACCAGCGATACGAACACCAGCGGCGGCAGAGGCAACAGCAGCAGCAGGAGTAAGAGCAGTTGATTTCCCGTTCGAATCTCTGTTGTTGGTGATGGACCAGAAATGACAAATTTGAGGGAGGGGGGGGGGGGGGAGGGCAGGGAGGGAAGGAGGGCAGAGGGGGGGGGGGGGAGGTCTTTTCGTTTTGCGCTATAGTAGTGAGTCGCATCAGGTCACGCACACGTCCCGCGTCCATACCTATTGTTCTAGTTTATAGTTGTTGGTGATTGATGTTTGCGCTCAACGTACGGACTTACCGATGCTGGTGATCACAATGAATGTGAAAACGCCTACCCGGTACAGTAGACCGGGTGAGCTATTATTACGGGGGTCCATAGGTAATCAGACCTATGGTATACATAACATCCCTTATATTCACCTATTTTTACTAGCAATATTGGGTCCTCTTTACTATGGCCCCCTGTAATAATAGTATGTATGGTGCGTGGTAGACCGGCGAGCATGGTGTTGCAGCAGGAGTAGTTACTGGTACCACTGCTGCAGTACTGTTAATGGCTGTAAATACGCACAAGAGGGAGGTGTCTACATGTCTCCGTGCAGCAATACGTTCATACATAGCAGGTACCTGGTATCATATATCGATACCTCGTACGTACGTAGAGCGTGAGAAAAAACGAATGAAATGGTCTTGCGCCATCTTGAAAATCAATCTGAAACGTTTAAAACGGGATGACAAAATGGCAAAGTGACGAAAATAGTGCACTGAGATTTGGTCTTATATTGTAGCTTTACCCCTGGCTGCACCCGCTTTTCGGCAGGCGTTTTTGGCAAACACAAGACTAGTGTAGGGATCATTCTTGCGGTCTTGTATCAATCGTGTGGAAACGACAAAGGGCCGGCCTCGCGTCGCTTTTCTGTCTACTTTATTCGTTCGTGGTGTGGTTTTCCCATGTACTGTTTTTGGCGAGGCGTTTCGCTGCTTTTCTTTCGCTTTTCCCTCCTACCATGTTCATACTACTGATTGACGTAGACTTGCACGACAAAGACTACTCGTACCCATCATGCTCTTGTGTGTTTATTTTCATGTTCGTTGATTTTTCAACACCCACACATCGCTCGAAGTGGTAACTATTAATAAGATAAACCGAAAAGCTTTCGTATGTCGTATATATGCTGTAGATCGAAAGTTTTCCTCAAAACCCACAAGATTTGCAAGCTTGGGGTGATGCTTTGGTTGCGCGTTCTTCGAAGTCTGCAGGCTTTTATAGTGGGTTATGTTCAATAGTAGGTGGCGAATTCGTTTCGTACAAGAACTGTCAGAATCTATAAAATCCCTCTGGAACCTGCACAAACCCCACTTCCTACTATTAGTATCTGTACCGCGCTTCAATCGAAATATCGCAGCAAGCTCGCATAGATGCCAAGATGGGTTTTGAGGAAATAGATGCAAATATCATACCGGTACGATTTTTTTAAGGAACTTTTCCAAATTTTCAATTTTGCATGTTTTTCGATGTCACAAGCGTGTTGTTTGGTTGCCTGCTTGTTTTGTTTTGTTTCATTTCTTATTTATTTTCGAATGCTGTATGTATGAGCGCGTGCACCCCGACACAGCACTCAGCACTCACCGCCCAAACACCACCAGCCCAACCAACCCACCAACCATACGAACGACCAATCAAGCTTAACCGACATGACCCAATCCAGCCCACTAAATAATCTTTGAACCAACCACACCACCAAAAACCCAAACCCCAAAACACTTTTTTTAGGTTCGTTTAGTTTCTTCATTTCGTCTGGTCGAGAGAAGTCGCCGTGAGGTGTTGAATGAATACTGCTGTTGCTGTACTGATATTGTAGGTTCTGCTTTGCATGATATCGTATCATATAATCATATCATAGATCATACGAACGTATATACATGCCCCCGTAGTCGGCCTGGTGGTGGTTTCCGTTCAGGCTGGAACTATTTGACAGGTTAGTTGATACCAGAGGTACCGGCCGCACACGTGCGTTCCGGCCTGCCCCTCGACCCTCCCCCGCCGGCCGTCCTGGCTCCTGGCCTGCTCTCGTCGGGGGGGGGCGGGGTAGGGGGACGTATAAACTGAAGGGTTTCCACTATATTTTGTGGCGTTCCATTAGCGTTCCGCTTCGGACTCTTCGGTCTTCGTCGGAATCTCTGATGATTCTCCACCCGGAGAATATAACAGTCGACGAAGCTATAGGAAGTATACTACTGCTGCTGTCGTATTCTCTGATGATCCTCCACCCGGAGAATAGAACAGTCGACGAAGCTACGATAGGAAGTATACTATAAGTCGTAGTACTGCTGTAGGTGTAGTTTTTCTGGTGTACTTGGTGGTACTGTAAATGCCTGATATGATACTCGAACGAGCTGCTGGAGCGCGTCTTGTGTCCACGGCCTAGAATATGGGGATGAGTTAAATGTGATCACCACGACAACAACGTCAACAACAGCGACCAAGGTTGCTTATCTTGTTTATACGGCATTGCCTGGTGTACGGCGGTATATCGTCTGATATCACATCATGTGTACTAAATATATGGGCGTCGATCGCTTCGTGATATTGTTGTCGTCCTGTTCCTTTTTCTTTTTCTCGATATATAGCTGACCGGTGTTTTGAAGACGACGTGGTGCTGCTCGTTGTAGACCGTGATCGTGTTGTACTTCCTTCTCTACGGCCGGTAGCTATGAGAGTGCTGTACAACTGCAAGGAGACAAGTATAGCACGAGCAGCGTGATGCCACTCGCACCGGTGCGCGCTCCCACCATTCCACACCCCAGACAGATCATATTCCACAGGTCGCCTATAGATCATTCCCACTTGATGATCTAGATAGTTGAAGGCAGATACATCTATTCCCGAAGTTGTATGATCTAGCTCATGTTGCCCGGGGGGGAGCCGTATGTTCTGCATGATCCGGGACGTGTTTTTTCGGGAGGTTGGATCTGGATCTGTACCGTGCAGATCCTGCACAACCTCCCCCAGTTGCAGGCGAAGCACTGCAGTCATGATCTATCCGTAGATCATCTGTCCGAGGTGTGCACCATTCGTAAGACGATTGTACATTATATCTATTACATTATATATATATATATTGACCCAAACTTATGTACAGCAATACGCGCCACCATTGTTTTCAGGGCATTTCCTTCCCGGGCCAGGTCAAAGCTCGCGGGTAGGGTCGGATGGAGTCACCACAGCCGACTCGACTCGACTCAACCCGACCAGTGATATTTAGATTACCTCCTGACCCAACCCGACCCGACCCGTTAGTGTTTGAGGACCTCCTGATCCATGACCCGTGAGCAGGCCTGATTTTTGTTGGTGCTGTACGTGCCCGGGTCGCAATGGGTCAAGTATGTATTATACAGCCCCTATACGTAGGTTCTTTGGGACTCCAGACTCCAGAGGGAAATAATCATGTAGAAATCTGATGAGGATGATTTTACGGCATCGGCCACACCTATTATTACCGTGAAGATGGTTGCGTTCGCAGAGAGGTTGATGCAATCGTTCGTCAGCGCTTGTGTTCCAGAACAACGCCTAACGTGCCTACGGTAAAACCGAACATTTATGTTTCCGGAAGACTCTCTATTTCTCTCTCTCTCTTGACCAGATATTTCCGAAAACGCCGCCTTGTATCGGAATTTGGCAACACTTTCCCCGTCCTTTTGCAAAGCCGGTCGCTGTAGAACGACGGCACGCACGCTAATCGAACTGCAAAGGTAGTAGTGCAAGGAGTTGTCTCACAAGCGCACGCTTCGGCAATACTTCATTCAGACTGGCACTGCTGCAAGCTCTTCCTGCGCACTGACAGCAATACGTATTGCATGGGCCCCACCATAAGGAAGCAAGCTTCGCGTAGAACCTAATGCACCTCAGACAGATCATGATCCATCTATCTACAGCAGTAGATCGTCTAGTTCATCTTGTTCCGCACTTGCCATTGTGAGAGGTTTTTGTTTCTCGGATCTGCATAGTACAGATCCATACCCGGGAGGAAACATGTGCTTGATCGTGCAGATTATAAGGCTACCACCCGGCAACATGATGAGCTAGATCATGCAAAATCGGGAATAGATATATATATATATAGATCTATCTATCTGCCTTGAATGATCTAGATCATCAAGTGATCTATGGATGATCTGTCCGCAGCGTGGAACCTTATTTTGACACTATCCTTGAGCAAACCTTGAGCACAGGCTGTATCATAATTCTTTTCTAGGGCCGTTCGCGGGTCATTACAGGACCCAAGGGTCTCGGGGTCAAGAGGTCTTCAACATCTCCCACGGGTCGGGCCAGGAGGTCTTCAAAATCTCACATGTCGGGTCGGGGTCGGGTTAGGTGACTCGACCGACCCGACCCGACCCCACCTGACCCGCGAGGTTTGAACCGACCCGTGGAAATCCCTGGCTACCACCGCTCTCGGTGTCTGTCAATATAAGGACCGCTTGGTATACATACTAAAGTCTAAACGGTGCTTCTATTTCCGCCCAGAGTAGTGTAGATGTAGTCTGTACCCGAATGTTAGGACCATCTGGAGTAAATATTTACTTTTGCAAACGTTCAATATATTTTCGGGACAGACATAAGTGGGAGGGTTTTGGTGTGTACGAGCGCTCGCAGCCGAGCACGATTCCTTTCGTAGTAATCCAGACTTCTTAAGCGCCCCCCACCCCCCCCCCCCCCAAAAAAAAAGAAAACAGTGAGCCTTCACGTTTTTGTTTAGGTTTCAAGTTTTTTTGTTTCTCGTGGGCCTATTCTGCTGTATATATTGCCCGGTATATTATTACGGAGGACCATAGTAAATAGGACCTACGGTGCAGACAAAAAAAACATATATATATTTCCCTATTTTTACTAACAATATTTGGTCCTATTTACTATGGTCCCTCGTGGTAGACGCTTTTGACAAAAACCGCACTCTACTCCTTTTTTTTTGGATCGCTGTGTATGCCGATTCAACGCTCCCAAAGCCCAAAAGAGTTATTTCGACCTTTTTAGGACCGCAGTCCCGTGCGTGGGTTCAAACCACTCAAATTATAAGTAGTGTGTTCCCATTGTGGGACTGCAGTCCTAAAAGTGATGAAACACATCGGACGAGTCACGATCTTAATTATTTTATTTACGGGGGTCCAGACCGGCGTCCCCGGTGGCTTGGTAGGTGGTCCGCGTGCCTGTCAAGAGCAATTTCGCGGGTTCAAGTCTCACCGAGTGCATGCTCATAGGGACTTTTTCTTGCATAAAAATTGATAAGCGGAAAGCGCGAAAGCGTGAGTTGGCTACATTCGATGAAAATCGACGAGCAGTGGGAATGCTGAACCCTATGCGCGACAAAAAATAAAGGCACGTACCGGGGGGGAGAAGGGACGACACCTGTGACCACGGCTTGTCCAGAAGATCGTCGAGGGTAAAACCTCCTGCGAGTGGACTGGAAAGTAAAGGTAATGAAGAAAAAAAAAATATATATATATATATATATGGTAAATAGGACCTAGGGTACACCCAAAAACCTATATATTTCCCTATTTTTTCGAACCCTATTTGGTCCAAAGCATTTACTATTAATAATAAGTAGTAAGTAGATCTACTGCCTGTAGATCCTACTATTTTTACGGGGGGCCATAGTAAATAGGACCAAATAATGTTAGTAAAAATAGGTAAATATATAGGTTTTCGTGTGTACCGTAGGTCCTATTTACTATGGTCCCCCGTAATAGATGGCTTGCCGTCACGAGGTGTTGTTTGTGCAGGATCTGTACAGCAGATCCAATTCAACCCAGGAATGCTGTCCTACTTTAGTTGAGGAATGTACATCGTACCCCCGTACCCCTCCCGCGCGTCAAAATGATTTTTAAAAATTGGTCATACCTGGTGCGGATCAGGACTCTGTCTGCTGCGCTGAAGAGTTTGGATAATGGAGTGGGAATCGATTGTACCGCTCTGTCCCGATATATAAGAACCGTTCTAAAAGTCTAAATGATCCTTATATTTTGGTACTGTGAGTGGTGGTATGTTTTAGGGTGTGAAAAGAGAAAAGAGTTACACCTGCTGGTATACAACCAGTACGCAAAGATGTCAGGAGACATGTCAAGCGAGGCAAAGCGTGCGCTGTCGAGGGTGGAGGGCCGAGTATTCCACTCTAAAACCGAGTAGTGTGGCGTCAGTCAGTCAAGGCATGTCAAGGCAAAGCTACTGCTGTCTTGTCAAGGGGTGCAAATGCTGTCTCCTGACATCTCCGCCGGTATAATATGTGATAAACGAACAACGACGGGGCCTGCTGTCGCATCAACATTCATGACGTTTTTTTTTTTTCTTTCGTCGTGCGTAGCGGATAAAAATATTATTATTATTACGGGGGACCATAGTAAATAGGACCAAATATTGTTAGTAAAAAATAGGCAAGTATATAGGTTTTTATCTATACCATAGGTCCTATTAACTATGGACCCCCGTAATAGTGAGAAGGCTAAAACCCTTTTGGGTGAAGACAAGAGCAGTCAGTCTTGTGTGGGGGACAAACTACTTGGAATTCGAGTGGTTTGTCCCCCCCAAAACAGGACTGCAGCTGCAGTCCTATTAATAAAAGGGCCAGAAGGACACCCACTCCCCGCTGTCAGATTATCAAGAAATCGTCGTAGCGTACATATATACGTTCGTACTCACTCGTACATCAGCAGTATAATAGCTCGTATTTGCAAGCTGCTGCGTCTGATGATAACTTCGACCCCGCGTTCTGTACGGGGGTGGATGCATGTAGATATTTTGCGACCTCGCGAAAAACATATGGTGGCGGTCCCTCTTGACCCTTTTTTTGAATGCTGCAGTCCCGTTTTGGGGACAAAGCACTCAAATTCTACGTGGTTTGTCTCCAAAACGGGACTTCAGTTCTGAAAGGGTTAACAAGCAGTGTCGGTAAGCGCTATTAATAGCCGACGATGTCGGCGCGATAGCGGCAACCGGCACTACTCCGTACACCACCACGCTCTCGGTGAATCTCGTCTGTTCCGAGCGATTCAACGGGTACTACTGACCGCAGTAGCTGGAAGCCGTCACTATAGAGGGGCCACTACTGCTGCTGCATATCGATCAGCGGCCCCCCCTGAGTGGTAAAATGATACAGCAGCAGTACTACTGTCTCTTTCACTAGAATATGTATGTCGTGCCTGCCATATCCAAGTATGATGACATGGCATTGCACTAACTGCTGCTGTGCTTACTTCATACTGGTACGTACGTAGTAATGGAGTGTTTGCGATTTTTTTTTTTTTACCTGTACTTCTCTAAAAATTCTCCCGAGGTAAATTTTTGAGGTAAATTTCTGAAAAAACGGCCGGAAAAGACTTTAGCGAAGTAAGGATTTCAGCGAAAGTTACGGTAACTTTTCGCTCTCTGTTTCATTGACCTACACGCACCGAGCATTATCCCGACGCAGAACGCAACTCAAATCTCGAAGGATCAAAACACCGAGCATCTTCCATGCCACCATGCTGCTTGCCGTACGCATCACGACAACCGCTGGGAGCACAGAGGCTCGAGAGATGTAGCTTGAGTATAGCGCGCACGAGCGGCGTTGGATTGTGCCAGCGGGTCGCCGCCGCTGCTACGGTACACGCTTTCGCCCGCTTGGTGACGACGTGGAGGATGCGTCGTCCCAAAAAAGGACTCGTATTCACACTCGTACTCGTACTCGTGCTCGTAGAGAGCGCGACAGCATGACAGCTCGTGTATCATTTCGATTTCACCATACTACGGCTGCAGCAGCAGCAGCAGCAGCAGCAGCAGCAGCAGCAGCAGCAGCAGCGGCGGCAGCGGCGGCGGCGGCGGCGGCGGCGGCGGAGCGGAGCGCGCCGGCGCTGTGGCGTGCGTAGGCCGAGCGCAGCAGCAGCAGCAGCAGCAGCAGCAGCAACAGCAGCAGCAGCAACAGCAACAGCAATCCAAAAATGGAAGCTGGTTGGTGCTGGTGCTTGCTGGTGCTGGTGCTGGTGCTGACGCTGTTTATTTTTGTTGCTCACGCTGCTCCTAGCTGCGTCTAGCGCCAGCTAGCTGCTATTGCTGCTTGTAGTCGTGGGATGGCTGTGGTGGCTTCGCGGTCAACTGTGCCGCCCAAACGTTGCTGGGCTGCCGTTGCTACTCGCACGCTGTTTTTTTTTTTTTTTCCGTTCACAGCGTTCGTTCTTTTTTTGTTTGCCACATTGCCTCACCTCCCCACTTCCCTTCTTATTTTCGGAGGCGTCGCCTGCAGGATTTGATTTACCTCACTCGCAAACACACCGAAATCAGGAAGGGAAGGAAATTCACTTTTTTTAGCGGAAGTGAAGTTTTTTTTTTTTTTACCTCTATCGCAAACACTCTAATGTAGTCTCTGTGACGTAGTTTTGTGACGACAGAACTTGTATCTCTCTAGGATTGAAGAATCGGCACGGACACTGGTTGTGCTGGATGTCGACGGGTAGAAAGAACGAACACACACCAGAAGGATCAACAGCAGTTATTAATATTACGGGAGGCCATAGTAAATAGGACCAAATATTGTCAGTAAAAATACGTAAATATGTAGGTTTTTATGTATACCATAGGTCCTATTAACTATGGACCTCCGTAATAGTACGATTTTACCCAAACGGTCAGCCTACTTTGTATTATCATTCTGTGCACGGAGTCTACTACTGCTGTAATATGATACCACGTAAGTCACTAAGTATTCTCATTGAGGGGAGGACAAAAAACTGGAAATCTGCTTCATCGTGTGTTTGCTGGATATTTGTCTATTTTTGGTGTAATTTTATCGTTCCATCCGCTGGACGGGCACTTTTTTTTGTTTTTTTTTTTTTTGTTTTGCTTTCCACCTGTCATATAGTCATATATCCGTGAGAGGGTTTTCCAAAAACTTGTGAGGCTGAGTTCGTATTAACTCCTACTCTGGATAGCCTCACAGGACACCACCCACCGCTGTATTAAGAAAAAGAGCAATAAGAAAGGCGCGGTTGAGATTACCAGGAAAACAAGAAATTCTGGAGTCGATGCGCTGAAAGTTAGTCTACTGACGCACCCATTCTCAGATAAGAAATCCAGCCTGGGCCAGCTTTCCTGTTTCTCATTAGGTGCCCTGTACTGCTTCTGTATCAGTACGTTTTCTACTATTAATATTAAGTATAATAGAACAAAAACGCACCCGATGTACCTCGCTCAGCTTCCAAAGTTGAGTATCAGCCACTCGGTCGGTGGAACTCCCAGCTGTAATCCCTTCGGGGACCTTCCGGATAAGATCGCTCGCGCTTACAGGTGTCTCCGGTGACCACCCTTCTACCCTTCACTTCCCTTCGCAGTACGAGTAGCCTTTCCCGCAGGCAGCATGCATCACTGTTTGGACGATCAACCAAAAATGAATACGAACTACTGCTTAAAAAATAACGCCCGAATTTTTTCAAAAGACTAAAAAAGTTCATACCGCTGTATATGGGTATACCTGGTGTATAGAAAAAGGGCGGGATCGAGGGTTCGATATTTCGTGTTGCGTAGTTCGGTGCACCTTCATCTCTTGCATCTCTTCTGCCTTCTCTCTGAAGCGTGTCGTGTCCACTCCCCCCCCCCCCCCCCCGGAGTGGGCCGGAACGATCGACCCAACAAACGCACGGTGCTATTATATATATATATATATATATATCCTGGGCGGATATTCTATGTACGCAAGAGTCATACCGTGTGGGCAATACGCAAGACCACACCCCCCCCTCTCGGCCGAAGTTTTCAAGCCGATTTTCTGCACAACGGGAACGGGGGGGACGGGGAACGGGGGGTGCAAGCAAACGCCTGTATTTTCGTTCTGTGTGTCGCCCTTGTTTTGCTCGCGCAAGTCCCACACTGCCCGGAAGAGATTACTCTCCCGGGTGGCTATCTCCACCGCACCTGCTCCTCTCGGGGGTCAGGTGGGGTCATCGCGCCCAAACGCCAGTGGTAACAGCAGCCTGTTCTGATGTTGCAACGGGAGCTATGGGCTAAATTGACACACGACACGAAATTGGAACGTGGAAGTGTGGTGAGCTTAAGCTTTATTTTTACCATCCGCCGGAAGATTTAAAAAAAAAACTATAAGTTTTCTGAGAAAATCGGTTCGAACAATAGTCAACCAGAGGGGGGAAGGGGGGGTTATCGTGTTCTTTCGTGTGTTTCTACGAGTATGCACGTAAAGTTATGTTTGCGAAATTTTCGTACTTTTTCGAACATATCCGTGCACTTTTTTGGCAAAACGCTGGGTAGTCGACACGGGAAACCCGGCCGGACTCGTTGGTCGAGAGGTCCGCGCGCGATCCGTGCACTCTGGAGCGCGTGGCGGGCGCTCAATGTGTGTGTGTGTGTGTGTGTGTTTTTTTTTTTCTGGTTCCGGCGGGAGTAGATGAGACAACTTCCCTGGTTTCAGTACGAGAGGCCTTATTTTGTACTGGTACGCACTGCACGTGTTAGGATCGTTTGGGTGCGTCAAACCCTCTTGAGTGTTCGGAGGCGAAAACCTGTCGATAAAAAAAGTGTGACGACGGTAGCAACGGCCACCGCAGGATTGGGGCATGATACGTACGTACTAAATGGTTGTCCGATATTTGCAAGGGCAAACAAAGATGTCAGGAGACACGTCAAGCGACGCAAAAAGAACGTGCGCTGTCAAGGGTTTTGTACGTATGATAGCGCCGCCGATTTTTCCACACTAAAACCCAGTATGCTGGTGTCAAGTCAACGCATGCCAAGGCTATAAATATATAAATAGAGCTGCTGTCGTGTCAAGGGGTGAAAGTGCTGTCTCCTGGCTTCTTTGCGATCGTACATACGTGCGACATGCGCGCGAGCAACGTGACCTCGACCCTCCCCATATGTTCGTACTGCCGGGCGCTCACTGACGCTGCTTGCTCGTAGACGGGTTGATTCAATACAAAAAATGCATCGTTGTTTTCCGCCGCCGTGTCGGGGGTCCCGAAGAGATTGGTTGTAAACCTCATTCTATTATTGATGACCGTAGTTGATAGGACCTACGGTACACACAAAAACCTGTATATTTTCCTATTTTTACTAACATTATTTGGTCCTGTTTACTATGGCCCCCCGTAATAGTCGTAACCCAGATCCGGGGACAAACCACTCAAATTACAAGTAGTTTGTCCCCAAAATAAGACCGCGGTTATAGAAGGGTTAATGCTACACACTCTAAAACGCTCGTTACATCGCCACCCGGAGTTGTAGTACCAAGTAGGCAGTATGCTTACAACCTTCAAAAATAACAACAAGCTGTGTAAAGACCGAGGATTTTCTTCGAAACTCATCGTTGCAAGCTGTGCGTGTGATACTATTTACGGGGGGGCCATAGTGAACAGGACCAAATATTGTTAGTAAAAATAGGTAAAAGATAGAGGTGTTTTGTGTATGCCATAGGTCCTATTAACTATGGATCCTCGTATTAGTGATACTTCGATCGCGCGTACTGTATACGGCTTTTATATGGCCTCATGCAGGGTATACAGATACAGCAGTTTACGTACTGCTGTACGTTGTACTTCGTTTACACAAGAGTATCTGCGGCAGCATTATCAAGTAGCCGTTGGTTGCGATGACACGCTCATAATAGATAACGAGTACGATTTGAATCAAAACTGTCAGATTTTGTAGACCGCTTATAAATGCACACCCAGTAGCGATGGAAGAATCACACACGCAGCTTGCAAAATTGAGTTTTTGAGGGGGGGGGCGGGGGGGGGGGGGGGGGGGGGGATCGACCTCGCAGCAGCTGAGGGCTGCCGTGTGTGTGTTTTCCTCAAGTGTTTTCAAGTAGTTGCGCGTGTAAACGGTGGGTGACCGTTTACAGCAGTAGTTCGTCCCTCGGTCCCCCGTGTGCGTAAACTTCAGAGTTTGATGTTTTGACTGTTTTCAACCGGACGGTTAAGACATGACGTGTACGTCATCACTCTAGACGGGAAGGTAATATAAAGGACCGTGCGGGTTTTCGTGTTTTTAATCCTTTTATAATATGAACCTAAGAACCTGTCCCGTTTCGGAGACAAACCACTCACATTTCTGAGCAGTTTGTCCCAAAAACGGGACTGCAGTCCCAACGGTCCTTAAAGGGCTAAGCCAACGGTCTTTTTTTCCCCCCAAAGTGGTACAATAACACTAGTATTAAGACGGTGGTACCGATATATTATGTCGGTTGTATCGGTTGGTCATTCTTGGAGTTCCATGTTTTTTTTTTCGTTTTTTTTTTTTTTTAACACACCGTTCGTCCGTCCGTCCGTCCGTCCTTATGAGATGGCCGTTTTTTTTGTGTAAGTTTAACTGTGTAATTGCTGCCTGCTGTACACGCTTGCGGGGCAAGAAAGCTTATCCGACCCTTGTGTTTCCAACAAGTTTTTTGTTCAGTCAGTCGCCACGAAATGGGTGCGATTGTAGAGTCGTATTGTTGGTACGAGTGTCGTTCAATGGAATCGTTTTCTTTTTTTTGTAGTGTTGACCGTTTTAGGGCCGCAGTCCCGTGTTGGAACGAAACCGCTCAAATTACGACTAGTTTGTCGCCAAAACGGTACTGCAGTCCTAAAAGGGACTATCACCTTTTTGGGACCCCGAGACAGCGGCCATACGTACGCGACGTCATGTTGGGGTCGATTCAACGTATTTTTTTTTCAACGATCTACTATTAATAAACCGTGTAACACAATAAGATGTATAGCGCACCTCCTGGGATTATTGATTTTTTCAGAGCCGATCGGTTTCCCCCAAAGCGGCGTCCCCGGTGCCTTGGTAGGTGGTCCGCGAGCCTATCAAGATCAATTTCGTGAGTTCGAGTCTCACCGAGTGCATACTCCTAGGGACTTTTTCTTGCATAAAATTGATTAGCGGAAAGCGCGAGAGCGTGAGTTAGCTGTACATTCGATGAAAATCGACGAGCAGTGGGAATGCTGAACCCTATGCGCGATAAAAATTAAAGGCACGTACCGGGGGGGAGAAGGGACGACACCTGTGACCACGGCTTGTCCAGACGATTGTCTAGGGTAAAACCTCCTACGAGTGGGCTGGAAAGTAAAAGTGATGATGAAAAAAAAAAAAAAAAAAAAAAGCATGGGGAGCGCACACAACGAAAAAATGGCGGCTCTGGAAATACGTCGTCGGGGAACAGCCTTGATAAATAGGCGCCGTCTGGAACTAGGGCTAAGGTTAGGGTTGGCTTTTTTTTTTTTTTTTTTTTTTTTTTTTTATCCATCACTTTTACTTCCCAGCCCACTCGTGGGTTTTACCCTCGACGATCTTCTGGACAAGCCGTGGTCACGGGTGTCGTCCCTTCTCCCCCCCCCCCGTACGTGCCTTTATTTTTTGTCGCGCACAGGGTTCAGCATTCTTCCCACTGCTCGTCGATTTTCATCGAATGTAGCCAACTCACGCTTTCGCGCTTTCCGCTTATCAATTTGGCTTACAACCTATCGGTATCGCTTATGTAACCTCATGTACTAATGCTGAAAACCGTATCAGTACATACCGTTAAGGTCAAGTGTTGGGGTTGGACGTGGGGTTATGAGGGTGGAAACCGCTCCTTCATTTGGTATAGTGGAAACCCCGAAGTATCAATTCAGTAGTATTAGTAGTAGGGTGCAAAGCCCTGCAGCAATAAGTAGGTCCGGCGACGCCATTGTAAGGAAAATAGACTCTACCGTAAAGAGCATTGAGAATCGCGTACGTATAGGGGCGCTTGATTTTTTTTGTCGACAACGGCGGTTAGGGTGCTTCTGTCACGAGGGGCTATATTAAATAGGACCTACGGTACATACAAGAACCTATATATTTAGCTATTTTTACTCACAATATTAGGTCTTATTTACTGAGGTCCCTCGTAAATAATGAGAGTCGAGCACCGTGTTTTTCGGAAGGGTCTCTCGATTCGACCAGACCCTCCCTGGAACTCCTTTGTTCCCGTTCTGGGAAGGATGGGGTGCTGGAGAACGATCGCACACCCATGTGAGCCTTTTAGGACTCGCAGTCCCGTTTTGGGGACAAACTACTTGAAATTTGACCCTCGCATCCCTACACAATGCCGAGATGGACGGAGCACGTCGGGTTTTCACCGACCAGGCAGATATTGCTTGCACCAAGCGCGAAGCGCCGCGGGGGGGAGGATCGTTTTTTTTCACCGCTCCGTTTTGTTCCTAATGGGAAGTTTGCCCCAAACACCGAAAATGGTGGGTTTCGGAAAGATCTGGTGAGAGAGAGAGAGAGAGAGAGAGAGAGAGAGAGGGACAGAGGGAGAGCCTTCCGAAAACGTGACGCTCGACTTTATATTTAAATGGCACCCATTTTTTTTTTCTCGCCGTTCGTTGTTGTCGAGACAACTATTATACCAGGTACATAGCGCTGAAAGACGATGGCACTCCTGGGGAATCTCAACGCTGTGCGATATACCAAGTACCACTTTTGTCTCTAAATACACGGAGGCGTTTGTACCTTAATGTTCGTTTGTACCTTAATGCTCGTTTGTACCTTAATGCTCGTTTGTACCTTAATGCTCAGTCCAAAAGTATATTATATTCACGGACGTGGTACCACTTACGTACATGATTGTATATAAATATTAATGGTATACCTGGTACGTACGTACGCGTGTAACTGCTATTAATGCCAGGTACCTCCTCGTACCTGTGGTATGTGGTACCTGATACGAGGTATGTATTTTTTTTTCAGACACGTAGATTTTTCTTGCCGAGATTATATTCACGGTTTGATACCCCACATTAGCGTGCAAGCAGGTACCAGGGTATTGTTTTCGCAGCAGAGTGGTATATATACTGCAGCAGTACGTTGTAGTTGTTTTTGGAGGAAAAAACGTCGGTTGTAAATGGAGTTTGAGTCGGCTTGATTGATACCTGGTGTGATATACCTTGGTACCTGCGGCGTCCCCGGTGGCTTGGTAGGTGGTCCGCGTGCCTGTCAAGATCAATTTCGTGGGTTCAAGTCTCACCGAGTGCATGCTCATAGGGACTTTTTCTTGCATAAAAAGTTGATAAGCGGAAAGGAAAAGCGCGAAAGCGTGAGTTGGCTACATTCGATGAAAATCGACGAGCAGTGGGAATGCTGAACCCTATGCGCGACGAAAAAAAAAATGGCACGTACCGGGGGGGAGAAGGGAAGACACTTGTGACCACGGCTTGTCCAGAAGATCGTCGAGGGTAAAACCTCCTATTAATACGAGTGGGCTGGAAAGTAAAAGTGAAAAAAAGGTGTGATACAACATCGGGACTTTTTTCTTTGTTTCTTTCGATTTCTCTCTCTGTTATATACATAGAACGTGATTGTGCATATCGTGTCCTTCTGCTTACTGCATCAGAATGCAGTACGTACCTCTCTGCCTGTGGCGTAGTTTTGTGACCACAGAACTTGTATCTGTCTACTACATCAGGATTGAAGAATCGGCACGGACACTGGTTGTGTTGGATGTCGACGGGTAGAATAAACGGCGGTTTAATGCATGTGAAGAACATACACATGCCTGGGGTCTCATATCTCTTGTGTCGTATTAATAGTTTTGTGACCACAAAGAAACCTTGTATCTCTCTATGAACAGGATTTAAGAATTGGCGCGCACACTGGTTGTGCTTGGGTGTCGACGGGCAGAAAGAACGGGTTTAATGTGAAGAACACGCGCACATACGTGCACATACGCAGACATACCTATCTAAGCTGCCTGGTGCAACCTGCAGTTGACAGCAGTATCAAATACATCTGGTCTTACAGCAGTATTAATAGTCGTACTGCTGTATTACGGGGAACCGTAGTAAATTGGACCAAATATTGGCGGTAAAAATACGTAAATATATACCTGGTAGGTTGTTTGTACGGTAGGTATTTTTTACTATGGTCCCCTGTAATACTAATAAATGGATACTGAGGCCAGAAATATATCAGTTGACGCATCATACGAGTACGCACGTAATGTTTTTTGTACCGCCGTTCAGAGGTTGCGCACACGTCAGACAGATCTTACTACTGCTCGTACTTAGCATCTATCTTGAACCAGTAGATCATCTAGGTTCTACATTCTACTGCAGATTCTAAACCGCGGTCGCGCCGAAATCTGTGCAGGATCTGTCTGTACGATCGTATGTATGTTGTTAGTACAGATCCAACCCAAGGAAGCATGTCCTATTAATTGTTGATCGTGCAGATTATACGGCATCCGCCCCCCCTGCCACATGAGCTTCAATAGATCATACATACGAGATAGGAGGGACGGATCTGCCGTGGAAAATCTATAGATACAATATGCAGTCGATCGCGTCACAAAGTCGGAATTTTCTGGATTATTTGTCCGGGGTGTGAAACTTACGACCATTATTGCGCCAGGTACTGCTTGTTAGCTGTAGGTGTGTGTATGTATGTATGTATGTATGTATGTATGTATGTATGTATGTATGTATGTATGTATGTATGTATGTATGTATGTATGTATGTATGTATGTATGTATGTATGTATGTATGTATGTATGTATGTATGTATGTATGTATGTATATATGCATGCACCAGGTAAAGTTTTTGTACTGGTATTTTTTTTTACCCCTGTGTAGCGTGCTCGGAGTACACGCACGCACACGAAAGGAAAGAAGAAAAAAGGAAAAAGGACTGAAAGTACGAAAAGCAATGGAGAAAACAAAGACCAGCTGGAAGGGTCCGGCAAGTAATAAAAGCAGGCGATTTCCAAGTGGGAGCTCTCTGTGAGAGGCCTGGGATGTACCGACCGAGCACGCTCGTGAGAGTGAGATCGAAGGGAGTAGTTCTTATGTATGCACCGGGTAAAGCTTTTGTACTCTTGGTATTTGTTTACCCTCTTGTATATAGCGGCTTTTGCTTCTCCCAGGATCATGACCCGCTCGTGGTTGGTTCAAGAGGGGCGAAAACCCCTTTTTTGTGTGGGGACCATTAACCCTTTCAGTACCGCACTCCCGTTTTGGGGACAAATCACTTGGAATTAGACTGGTTGGTCCCCAAATCGGGACTGCCGTACTAGAGGGGTTAAAGTCAGAAAGTGTTTTCGACCCTTTTTAGGACCGAGGTCCCGTTTTCGTCACGGCAAGTTACGTAGAACTTGACTGGTTAGTCCCCGAAACGGGGCTGCAGTTTTTTTTTTTTTTTTTTGCCCTGAAAGGCCGGAAGGGTTTTCACGGCAGGTCGGGAACAGGTCACGAGTTGGTGCTGTATGTAGTATTACGGGGGACCATAGTAAATAGGACCTACGGTACACACAAAAACCTATATATTTACATATTTTTACTGACAATATTTGGTCCTATTTACTGTGGTCCCCCGTTGTAGATCCACCTGTGTGAGATGTTGTGGCTGATCTGTGTGAGTACAGATCCAACCCAGAGAACCTGTCCTACGAGTGAGAGTCATTGCAGATCATACGCCTCCCACCCCCGACAACATAATCTAAATCATGAAAAAAAATCAGGAATACGTGTACACCCTGAAATATGTATAATAGATCAGGATGTGGGAATCGATGATGTTTTCGAGGTGCTGAGAATTTGTCGAGCCCGGGCCAAGGTCTGTTCGGCCTTGGCCAGTTTAGGACTGCAGTCCCGTTTTGGGGACACACCACTCTAATACTAAGTAGTTTGTCAACAAGACGGGACTGCGGTCCTAAGAGGGTCAATATATCCGCCTTTAGTTTCCCCCCCCCCCCCCCCCCCCTGCCTCGCTTTTGGGGGGAGGGGGGGGGGGGGGGGGGGCTATCTATATACGCGGGTACCCGTTTGAAAAGAGCGCTTTTTTGGTGGGACACTCCGCTCCCTCTCCTCCCCCCCCCATCCCACCCCACACACACGATTGCTACACTCCCCCCCCCCCCCCCCCCCCCCCACCCTGCTTCGCGTCCATCATTTTTTGGTACCCGTTTGAAAATAGCGCATGCTTTATGGAAACCCCGTTCCCCTCGGCTCTTTCTCGCGCACAACCCCATCGCAACCCCACCCCCCCCCCCACCCCCCGAAGGCCTCTCGTACCAGTTTATGAATACCGCATTTTTGTGAGGAAACCCTAATCCCCTCCCCCCCCCCCCCCCCCCCCTCCATGCGTTTTTGCTTTTTATCGATGGATGGATGGATGGATGTGTTGGTGTTGGTGATGGGCTATGTTGCGGCAACCTACAGGTCGCCCTCGATGACGACGAGCTGAAGGTTTACACTCTGACGGCCGCCCAGGCAGACGAGGGGGAGGGCACGAAGAATCTCAAGCTGCGAAACGTCAAGGGGCAGGGAGGGGTGAGTTTATTTGAGTGCCCTGAAGAAGCGAACGCTACGCCGTACATACAAATTCTTGCTGCGGTGTGGAAACCCCGCCTCACCTCTTTTTATTGAAACGGTATATACGTACGTACAGGTATTACGGGGGATCATAGTATGTAGGACCAAATATTGTTAGTAAAAATAGTTAAATATATACCTGGTAGGTTTTATGTCTACCATAGGTCCTACCAGGGTATTAACCATGGACCTCGTAATAGTATATTAGTCTGTTCATAGACCCAAAGCTTCACTCGAATGTTTTGATGGCCTTGTAAACTGATCCCACCACAGTTTGTAGAGCTGGGAG
This sequence comes from Macrocystis pyrifera, assembly GCA_031763025.1. Lineage (NCBI taxonomy): Eukaryota > Phaeophyceae > Laminariales > Laminariaceae > Macrocystis > Macrocystis pyrifera. The sequence goes on along the minus strand of JASSKH010000004.1, from coordinate 14,507,691 downwards.
TCGGCAGGATTTCACGAGTACTAACGAATCGGTAGGTGCCGCTAGGCTCCTAACTGACGACCACATTATGGGCGGAAATATCAGGAGCGGTAAGTCTTGGTGTTAATGCCTACGTGCTCCTTATAATTCCGTCTTGAGTTGTCGTACAATATTCGGTAGGTCGGTCGGCGAGGCCAGCTGAGAGCCAACCGACTTTGCCGACTTATTGCGCCAGGCGAGCGAAGCGTGCCAAAACCAGTCCCTCTTCCCGGCCGACGGGGGGGGGTGGCGCCCAACCTATGTAAAAAAGGTATTCCCCGCGTTAGCAATCCTTCCTACAAGTATGGAAACCGAGTATGTTGAATAGACGGCATCTCCGGGAAACGACCATTAATATCTGGCCGGATTATTAACTATGAATAGGTGGTGGGTCATGTCGTGGCGACTCACAGCTCTATCATGCCCTCTGTGGAGTATTTTTTTTCAATCTAAGCGTTGGTTCACGAATGATGTCAGGGATGCGGAGCGGTGGCGCGGGGGGACGGGGGGTTGTACTCATGTTCATGCATGGCCGTAGCCGTTTGACCATAGACCCTCGCATCCCTATACTATGCCGGAACGGAGGACGTCGGGTTTCTCCCGACCAGGTAGGCATTTGCTTGCATCAAAAACGCGAAGCGAAACGTGAGGGGTTATTGGGCGAGTCGCATAAAGGGTGAGCTGCTGCATCCTACCAAGATGCACTGGTGAGGCGGACCTTCTTGCATGTAGATGGCCGCGTCGAATTAATTGATCTGTGCTCCGGTGTGGCCACTTCTAGAGACAGCAATGCGTATAATGTGTAACTGCCTCGTGGGTGCCTTTTACCCTGTACGTGGGGGGGAGGGGTGTACTCGTTATCATGCATGACCATAGTCGTATGACCATAGATCCTCGCATCCCTACAATGCCGGGACGGAGCGCATCGGGTTTACCGAGCAGGCAGACATTGCTTGCACCAAGCGCGAAGCGTCGTCAGGTGTTGAGCGAGTCGCATGAAGGGTTAGCTGCAGCCTACTAAGAACCGCTTTAGAGGCTGATGTTCTTGCATAGGGATGACGGCGTCATTGAAATGATTTGTTTTCCTGGTGTGTCCGCTTCCAGAGACAGCAATGGGTTTAGTATGCAACTGCCTCGTGGGTGCCTTAGCATGCAACTGGTACGAACTACGTGACAAGATCATCCCCCTTGTGCGGAGTAGTGAAGGTTCTCCCCCCCACAAAAATGATTTAACTTGACCGCCAGCCGTGGTGACCGCCGAAGAAGAAAAAAAAAACAAAAACAGAACCCTGGCTGTCTAGCTCGCGCAGTAAGAGGCGTGTTTTACAGCGTCGTCGCCAACCGACGCCAACCCAACCTATATGTAGCAGGTATATAATGCTGGGGGGGGTTATAGGGGGAGGGGAATAAAATTGATGTATTTGAGTTCGTTGATTCTCGCAGAATTCGTACCAAAGAGCCTTTTTTTTTTCGCACAGGAAAAAGTGACGGGTGCCAGGACTCGATGAGCCACCCCTTACCCCATGGCTCTAGAAGCGGACGATCCATTCTGATATGATACCCACCAACCCACGGCACACCAGTTGGAATCGCAATCTATACACGTGGGGGGGGAGGGGGAGGGGGATGCGTAATTATCAAGAACGCACGATGGACCCGAAAGCCGGGTATGTCTATATGTTTACGCGCCGTGTTTGGTTCTCGGTATACATCCGCCAGACAACAATTCGGGCACTATTTGTGGCGGTGACCGGCACTAGATTCTCCGCACACTGCCGGATTGGGTATTCCCATCTGTGCCTAGCGGTTTCACATGTGTACTATAGACGGACCACTACTGCTGCACCATGTTTGTGCTCCCCCGTCATAGTGTTGTCCGTTTCAGGTCCGGGGGGGCACGCTATAGTAGAGCAGGGAGGCGGTGGTGGGGGGGGGGGGGGGGGGGGGGGGGGGGGGGTTGTTCTATTCTGTCTTGGTCCTGCCCTGTTCTGTCTCAAGTCACACTGCTGGTACACATGTCCGTCCGCTCACACCATCTTTTTGTTCGTTGTCTTTTTTTGCTCTCTCTTTCTATCTCTCTCTCGCTCGTTGTTTTTTCTTGCGTCACAAAAACAAAACATGCCTCCATACACGCCCGAATCTGGCCACCTCTGCTCGCGCGGGACTCCTGCCTGCCCGCCTGCCTTCGGCATGGAAATGGAAATTGAACCGTGTGGCACGTGGAAAATGGGACGTGGAACGTGGAATATGGAACGTGGGCTCTTTATATTTCGACGATGCTGGCTGTTTCATCATTTGCCCTTGGCGGGCGTTTTGTTTGGCTGGTGGTGGTGCGCGTTTGTGTATTGGCGGCGGTGGTGGTGAATGCTATCATGTGGCGGTGGTGTTTTGTGTCATCCTGGGGCGTTTTGTTTTGTCGGTGAATGCGGGGATTGGGGTGCGGGCGGCGCAGGCGAGCATAGAGGAGGGGCCAGCGGTGGACGATTTGATCGTCCTGACGCACTTGCACGAGCCGGCGATCCTGTACACGTTGCAGCAGCGGTACAACGAGGACGTCATCTACACGTATACCGGGCCGATCCTGCTCGCGATAAACCCTTTCTGGAGGGTACCCCTGTGAGTCGTTGGTTCGGTCAAGCCGGTTTGTCGGTCGGTCATGTTAGTGGTCGTGTCAGTGTGTAGCTTCGCGCAAGACTGCTCGTCGGTCATGACCGTTCGTCGGTCGTGTACGAATTGTGCCGGTAGTAAACTGAGATACGTGATGTGCTATTGGTTGTACCATAACAGTGGCCCCTACTATACATGCCGAAAGCGCGGGGGGGGAAAGGCTTCACATTGTACTTTTGGAGAAAACGGGGGGAAAGCCTGTCGTAAACCCCGCGCGTTTTGCACAGACGACATTTTCGATTCACGCAGTGGTTCTTGAGATACACGCACGATCAAAGTGGGTGCTTTGGGCTTTGTTTGGGCCTCGACGTATTTTCTCAGGCCTCCCGTGGTGTTTTTCACCGCTTTGTCCTGAAATATAACAACCGATTTCATTGAAAATTAATGTACAAAAGGTGCTTATATGGAGGGACGGAGTGGTACCTGGTAGACGTACTATACCCCCCGGGCCGATCGTGCTTGCGATCAACCCCGCCCCTGCGAGTCGTCCGGTCGGTCAAGTCAGCTAGTTGGCGCGGTCGTGTCGGTTCGTCGGTCAATCATGTCAGGTCGTCGGTCGATTATGGCGGTTGTCGTGCTCGGCTCGTACGTAGCTAGCTTCATGTGAAGCGCGTTCGTCGGTCATGCACGATTTGTACCGGGTGTAAACTGAGGAACGTGATCTATATATACTGCTGTAAACAGCATACTGTTTTTACTACCATTATAATGGTTCCTATACGTTGCCGGTATGTGCCAGTCACTGCTGTTCGTAGCTCACTCCTCCACCGGCGTTAATTGCGCACACTGCGACACTTGTCAATCCCATCTGATGCGCCAAACAATTTCACCGACGTTTATGGAGGGGACCCCTTACTGTTTTGTCTTGGTAGACGTGTTGTACTCCCGACCTGTCCAGCTCGCGATCGACCGACCTCTTCTGGGGGGTGCCCCCCCCCCGCTGGGAGTCGTCGGTTGTTCGTGTCAATTCGTCGGTCGATTTCGGGGTTTATCCTAGCGTTGCCTTGCCATGCCTTGCCTCGTCTTGCCTTGTGTTTTGCCTATTAAGGGGGGCCATAGTAAATAGGACCTACGGTACACACAAAAAACGTAGATATTTATCTATTTTTACCGACAATATTTGGTCCTGTTTACTATGGCCCCCCGTAGTAGGTAGACCAGGGTTTACTATGTTTGCCCAGCAATAGGTTGAGAGGGTTGCCTGCCTTGCTTTTTTTTTCACCTACAGTAGTCTCGTTTTAGTTCCTCATGGTCCAGGAGTAACACTGGGTTTGTCCCAGCCTTGCCCTGCCCCGCCTTGCCTTGCCTTGCCTTGCCTTGCGTTGCCTTGCCTTGCGTTGCCTTGCCTTCTCTCGTTCTATTTCTTGGTATGTGTGTACCTACCATGTGCATCGCCCCGCCGCCCCGCCCCCCCCCCCCCCCCATCACTCAAGATACACGAACAAGATCCTGGAACAATACCGACGGGACGGTAAGGCGAAGATCTTCGACCCGGACTACGCCAGCCCCCTCCCCCCGCACGTGTACGCCATCGCGGATAATGCCTACCGGCTCATGAACAACCCCACCTCTGAGAACCAGAAGAGAAACCAGTCCATCCTGGTGAGAGACCGAGGGAGAGAGGGCACATGGGGTGTCTCGGCGATTATCTATTGTGCTGCTTTTGTTCACTTATTGTGTTGTTGGTTGTCTTTTTCCGGGGAGGGGGGGGGGGGGGTTGATTACCTGATACGTGCCAGGTATTGACTATGGGTGATGATTTTCGAGCTGGGAATTTTCGGGTTTTGTTTTTGTGGCGGGGGAGGGGGGTCATTTTTTCGGAGTTTGATTGTTGAGGTCTGAATTTTGAGCTTTTGACCTTTCGCGAAGGAGTAGAGTCAGGCAAGAAGCTCAAAGCACGCTACGTAGATCCGATACGTACGTAAATACAAACATGGAAGTGTTGATTGTTCCGACATCTGGAAGTTGCGATGTTCCAATATATTGAAGTTTCGATATTCCCGTGTGTCGCAACTTTCGACAAGACATCCAACAAGCGTTGAATCCCTTTTAGTGCGGCAGTCCCGTTTGGAGGGGCAAACTAGTCAAAATCTAACTAGTTTGTCCCAAAACCGGGACTGCAGTACCGGAAGGGCGAATGTTAATATTACGGGGGGCCTTAATAAATAGGACCAAATATTGTTGGTAAAAATAGCAAAATATATAGGTTTTTGTGTATACCATGGATCCTATTTACTGTGGTCCCCCGTGATAGTTATAGTTGTCCATCTCACGTATATTAATAGTATCATTCATCCACTACCTATATCGTTTGTATGGGGTGTGTGTTGGTTGGCGAGCGGGGAGTTCGCGGCTGGAAAGACGGAGACAGCGTATCATAGGTCGTGATGTTGGTACCCGTGTAGGCGTAGGTACATGCTATAGTTGCGTAGGTATGATGCTTACCTGGTACATCCGTATTTCAATGTGCCTGCTGCAAGCACTTATCCGCAAGTTCGATGTTTTCAGGGCCGTTCACGGGTCAGGAGGTCTTCGATATCTCACGGGTCGGTTCGGGTCGGGCCGGGTTGAGCTGGCGGGATCGGGTCGGGTCGCCACCTCTTCAGTGTCTCACGCGTCGGGTCGGGGTCGGACTACAGTAGGTGACCCGACCCAACCCAACCGGACCCGAGCCGAACTCGACCCGCGAGGTGTCAACCGACCCGTGAACAGCCCTGGATATTTTGATATATATCGAGAATTTCGACACGGTATCCCAGACTAGTCCACTCGTCTTTCTCGTACAACACCCTGATATGATGTATCGGTATTATATCGTACGATAGGTGAGCGGGGAGTCTGGGGCGGGGAAGACGGAGACGACTAAAATCGTGATGAAATACTTAGCCATTCTCGGCGGCCACGACTCGGAGGCGCTGCTGGCGGGAGATGATTCGGTGAAGTCCATCGAGCAGCAGGTGAGCGAGCGAAGAAGGATCGAGTTGGAAGGAAGGGGCGCGGGAGGGTGAGGGGGTACACTCATTTGTTGATTGCCTTATATATTTGACCATTGACCACGCATCCCTTTGGAGACGAAGCAACGTTCCTCCTCCCAATAGAGACCTCCTCCGACGGGGGAGGGGGGGTAGGCAGAGAGAGGGCGCAGGGGGGTGATGAGCACGAATGAGACGATCGGAGTGGGCGGGGGTGGAGGGGAAGGACCGATTGAAGGGAAAACCGCGAGGGAGAGTGGGGGGGGGGGGGGGGAAGGAAGGAGAGGGGGGAGGGTGTAAGGAAGGTGAGAGAGACAGAGGGGGAGGGGGAGGGAGGGGGAGAGATAGTTAAAAGAGAAGAGTGAGAGAAAATACGTCTTCCTTTTGTTCTCGTTGTTGTCTTCCTCTCTATTTCTCTCTCGCGAACAAGCCTTCTTTAGTCATGCTTGCTTGCATGTTTCCCGCTACGTCTCTACCCCCCCCCCCCCCCCCCCCCCCCCTCCTCCGCCCCCTCTACCTGGGTTTTTTATCTCTTACTACAGCAGTGCCTCTTCGTTCTTCTCTCCGTCTCTTGTATGATACATACGTGTATGCCAGGCGGGTGTTTATGTAGGGGGAAAAAATGGAAGCTGTGAGGTCGAAATTTTACTCAAACCTCATCCTTGCGAGCCTGGCGTCATGGGTCCGATCGCTAGTTTTACGGGGATGTGTAGGTTTTCAAGGTTGTCTATTGATGCAGGTTATTACAGGTTTGAAAGCAACGGAATCGCTTCCTACCAAGAGACGCCTTAAAACGCGACTGCTGTACAAGTAGTTACACGGTGTACTCCTGTAGCTGTTTTGTTTTATCTCCCCTCCTCACGAATGAAACCTCACGCATCCCAATTGTTGCTTGTTTTTTGTTTTTGTTTTCTTGCTTTTTTCGCGTTTTTGTTGTGTTTTTTGTTTTTTGCCCCCTCCCCCCCCCCCCCCCCCCCCCCCGCACCTCCGGAAGGTGTTGCAAAGCAATCCTATCCTCGAGGCCTTCGGGAACGCTCGCACGGTTAGGAACGACAACTCGTCACGATTCGGGAAGTTCATCGAGATCGATTTCGACAAGGACGGCTTCCTCATCGGGGCTGTGATAAGGTACAGAGGCATTGTTTTGGTCGGCGGGGGGGGGAGGGGGGGGTTGAAGGGGACAAGAGCAGGAACAAGTCGAGGCCATTCGCGGGTCATGTTCCCAACCCGCGGATCGGGTTGAGGAGATCTTCAAAATCTCAGAGGGTCGAGACGGGTCGGATCTTGAGGTTTTCTAAATCTTACGGATCGGGCCAAGTCACCCTGACCCGACCCGACCCGACCCGCGAGATTGACCCGATCCGTGAACAGCCCTGGCTTGTTTTTAGTAGGGGAGAGGGGATGATGGCAGGAAACAGTTTCGGGTGATGATTTGAGGCGTGCGGGGAGGAAGGGTGGGTGGATAAGAGGAGGGGTATTGGGAGGTTGCTTGCTTGTTGAGGCTGTATTGGGGTAGGAGGAATCTGTCATACGGCGGGGGGGAGGAGCAGGAAGCTCAGGGAAGATGGCGTGGGGGGTAGAGGGAGGACGGTGTTTTGGGAGGAAGGGCCGGGGTCCGAAGGGGGAGGAGCGGGGGGGGGGGGGGGGGGGGGCGTCAAGGGAGGGACAAGCTTTTGAAATGGTGTCGGAAGCCTCCCTGTTCGCGAGCTTGTTTTCGCCGAGACTTTGTTTCCGCTTTCCCCTTTGACTCATACGCCACACCCCCAAACCCACCCCCCACCCCACTCCCGCCCGCACCCCCTACCCCCATCCCTCCGCCCCAACCCCCGACCGGCTTCCCGTATTTTCCCAGAACGTTCCTCCTGGAGAAGATCCGCCTGGTGCACACCTCGGAGGGCGAGCGCAACTTCCACATCTTCTACCTGATGCTGGCGGGCACGAGCGAGGAGGAGCGGGAGGCCCTGCACTTGACCCCGGACCCCCGGGTGTACCACTACATCAACCAGAGCAGCTGCTACGAGCGGCGGGATGGGGTGATGGACGCGGACCTCTGGGCCGAGCTCAACAAGGCGATGAAGGTATGCATTTGGTTGTGCCAGGGGAGAGAGGGGAGAGGGGGGAGAGGGTTGTACTCATTCTCATCCATGGCCGTAGTCGTACGACCATATACCCTCGCATCCCTACAATGCCTGGACGGAGCACGTCGGGTTTTCGCCGACCGGGCAGACATCGCTTGCACCAAGCGCGAAGCGCGAGAGGGCTGGACGGGGTCATGATTTGTTTTTTTGTGTGTTTCGTGTGTTTTCATGTGTTGGGTGATTTCATACAATGAGTGTTTAGCGTGTGTTTTGCGGGGCTGTTTCACGGATCGGGTCAAACCTAGCGGGTTAATCGAGTCGGGCCGGGTACGGGTGACCACCCGACCCTCTACCCGACCCGTGAGATTTAGAAAAAAAACTTGCGGATCGGGTCAAGACCCGTGACAAGCCCTGGTGTATCGTGTCTTTTGATGACTGGGTGTATGTATTTTGTGTTTTTCTACAACATGCGTTTGTTGAAATATTAAAATGCATTCTACTCGGAGTACCTTGTTGTTCTATTTTGAAGTCTCTGTGTTTTTTTTTTCCTTTGGTTCGTCTTGTCTTCAATTTTTCGTTCGGTGTCGTCCGCCGTCCAGTGCGTCCGTGTCCCGTCTTTGCAACACGATGTCGAGAAAACGCCTGGATCATTTGTGGGACACCCGAAGCACAGTGAACCGCCCGCCACCCCCCTCTCGAAATTGAACCAAACTGAACGTCGAGGTGGTGTACTTGAGCGGTTGGTGGAGGTGCCGCAGGTGTCCCTCCCCTCTGTTCCCTCATACCTTTAATACTATGTAGTGGAATAACGGAATAACGCCCATTTACATCTTGGAAATCCCTGTCGTTAACCGTTCGGTGACTCGAGCGAAGCAGAAATAACGCAGGTGTTCCCTCTGTTCCCTCCGCATAACACCGTAGTGATTTAAAGAAGTAACGCCCATGTTTAACGTGGAAACCCCTGTCGTTTTATGCGTTCTTCAAAAGGTGATGGACGTGAGCGACGAGGAGATGTCGCAGGTGTACAAGGCGGTGGCTGGCGTGCTGAACTGCGGCAATGTCAAGTTCCGCGATGTGCTGGACAACGACAAAAGTACGGAAGTGGTGGGCGTGCTCGACGAGCAGGCGGACGCCACGGAGTATGCGAGGTGAAGCAAACATTCTTGTTGTTTTTCTTGAATTTTTGTCATATGGCCTTCCTCCCGTGACCGTGATGACCCCTCAACCCGCGGGTTGGGTCGGGATTTTTTTTTATATCTCACGGGCCGGGTCGGGTCGGGACGGGATCGGGTCCGGAAGTTTCTGAAATCTCACGAGTCGGTCGGGGGGTTGGGTCAGGTCGGATCGGTTCAGGGAGTTTCTGAAATCTCACGGGTTGGGTCGGGTCGGGTCGGATCGGGTCGGATCGGGTCCGAACGCTTTCAAACTCTCGCGGATCGGGTCGGGTCGCCCTTTCGACCCGACCCGACCCGATCTGACCTGCGAGGTTTGGCGCGACCCGTGAAAAACTACCCCGGTAAAAATTCGCGAGGTAAAACCTTTTTCTTTGTTCGAGGGGGCGGTGGGGGTGTTTGACATCGGAGGAGGCAGGCTACGGCTACGATGGGTGTATACTGAACTGTATATACTCGCACATAACACATTTCGGCCTTTTTTTCTTTGTAGATCTTTTGCCACTTCTTCGAGATTTGGTCTGTTTGGCTTAGGGTCAAGATTAGGGTCATGCTCTGATTGGTTTACAGGGTTAGGGGTTCGTCTCGTACGCAGCGTGTGTCAACCATATATAAACAGATTTACAACAACTCCTGCTATACATGCAACCGTGTCGAGTTTTACGTGCACAAAGCCTGTGAAGAGCCTTGCATGTAGATGCACTTGCAGTTTCTCCGCCTCTCGTGCAAACATTAACTCGCACCAAATCCAGGTGTATTTCGTCCCCCCTGAGCTTCTGCTGGGTGTATTTCTAGAGTTGTAACCGTTGTCGTCCGTCCGACAACCGTCCTCTACATCCCATTGTCGCAATGCAGGCGTGCCGCGGATCTGCTGGATGTGGAGCCGAGCACTCTGGTTAACGCCATGTCGTTCCGCCGGATCAAGGTTGGTCGGCATAACGTTTTTTTTTTTTTGGTCTCCGGGATTACTTTTTACTTTATTGTAACGAGCCCAATAAAAAGACTGCCGTATTCATATGTACAAAGGTACATATATATATATATATATTATATATATATTTATAGAATCAAGAAACATTGGCTGTGAGGTCGAAGATTTTCGTCAAAAATCATCGTTGCAAGCTGTGTTTGATACATGCTTCGATCGCCCGTGTTGAGGGCTTTATGTGGATGGTATCATGCAGGGTGTCCAGTATTTATATATATATATATTGCCAGTTCTTTGTCGGTTCTCCACTCCAAAGTCTCGCGCCTTAGGGCGCGGTCGGTGCTCGCCGACCGGCCCCGCTTTTTCAGCCGGGCGGTGTGAGTCAGCTTCGAAGGCGACGCTTTTCACTCGGCCCCGCACTGCTGTGAGCTTGGAGACAAGAGCTCTCTCGATGCTAGCCATTGAGGTCATGGGCTGTCGGTCGGGTCGGGCCAGGAGATGTGCCAGTGAGGGTCGGTCGGGTCGGGTCGCGGAGGTGGGGTGGGGTGGGGGGGGTCCGCGTAAGGCGTTCGTCTCGTGTACTTTCTTTTGCGCGCGTACGTACGTACGTACGTGAGAGACCCGTCACCGGTGACATACCGACAGCTCATCACTTCAAATGGCTGACATCGAGAAAGCTGTTGTTTCCGCGCTCACAGCAGTGCGGGGCCGAGGGATGACTCACACGGCCCGGCTGAAAAAGCGCGCCCTCAGGGGCGAGACTTAAGATTTGGAGAACCGACAAAGAACTGGCAGAGCTGAACGATGAAGACGCTCTCGAAATCCGAGCCCCTCGCTCATGTCGTGACCGGACCAATGCCTTCACCTAATACTTCGTTACGTACTACCGGGTACGTATATGTTAGGGGGTTTTGAGTTGTGAGGGGAGGGGTGTAGTTAGTAGCTGTCGCAAAAGAGGGACGCAATGCTCGTAAAAATAGAAGCATGGCGTAGTGCTTTGTCTGGCGCACTGTTGTTCTTGTTCTCACATTCGACTCGTCGCCAAAATCTAACAATGAGCCCGTGATTGCCAGACAGACCCCAACAGTCGTGGAGTGGAAGGACAGTGCTGTGAGAGTGTGCTGTTGTTGTATTGAGACGTTTTCAGTCGAATGTTGTACAGTACGTAAGGCATGGCGGGAGCGTCAACGCTGCTGTGAGGTACCCGACTGGGCCAAAGCCAATATTTTTGGCACTCACGTGTACTACATACTCTTATATTTTTGGCACTCACGTGTCCTAGATACTCTTGAGGTGCTTGTACTCGCGAGGTACATACTGGGTGCACGGGCAGTATAGTGTACTGGCAGCTCACTGGCAGTGCGCTAAATTAACTCGTTATGGTGCGACGACCCCCGACCCCCGAAACATACATGCTCCATAGACGGAACTCCTAGTGGTGATGGTATGATGCATGCCTGGCACACGAATGTATTCCGAGTCCGTGCAGGTACAATAAATAATTAATACATTTTTGGCATCTTTAATTTCTGGCGGTTTGATGCCGAGAGGTGTTTGAAAACATTATTTTGAAAAAATTCTAGTCTGTGAGATCGAGAGGTACACAGACAGCTGCCGGCAGTAGTGGTCCCTCTATACTCTGTATGGTGCCGGTTGAATGGTGCCTGCTGCCCGCTTACAGTGCCGGTGAAATCGCTTGTTGCCGGTGGGATTAACCGGTGTGGCGGTGTGCGGAGTAATTAGTGCCGGTTGCCGCCATAGTTGCTGCGGATAATGGCTTGCACATGCATGCCGGCACTATAAAGGAAGCACTACTGCTGCTGTACTGTCTATGGACCGGCTGTATTGTGCCAGGTATGTATGTATGTGTCATACTCACCAGGGTTACGAAGTTCGTGTACAACATACGTGCATTATTGCAATATCGTATTTTGTTGCGTTGTTATTAATAGATGTTCACCTCGTGGGCAACATGTATTGTAACCTGCTGTAAAGTAAACACTAGCCGTGAGATCGAGAATTTTTGTCGAAACTCATCGTTTTAGTGTGCGTGAGACATACATATATCTCACGCACTACGGGTTATGAGCGGAACAAAACCGGACAGCTGCGCATGTGTATTTATCTATCGACCAGATAAATCGCAAGGATCATATCTCGGAGGAACGGGCGATGGAGGCTCCGAGGAGAGGGAAGACGAATATGACCGAATGTCCACAAATGTTGTCTTTTTTCGCGTTTTTTTTTTTTTTTAATTGAGAAGCACTAAACGCGAACGTTTTAACGCTCGTCTGGTTGGTCGCGCAGGCCGGACAAGAGTGGGTCACAGTGTACCAGGACGCGAAGAAGTGCTACCACCTTCGGGAGGCGTTATGCAAGGCGGTCTACTCGGGCCTCTTCGACTGGCTTGTCAAGAAGGTGTGCGTCGAGTACAGTTTATTACGGGGGACGTAGTATGTAGGACCTACGGTAAACACAAAAACATATACATTTGCTTTTTTTTACAAACAATATTTGGTCCTATTAACTATGGTCCCCCGTGATAGTGTTGACGGGGGAAAACATACTGCAGTATTAGTGTTGACTTCCGAATGTGGCGTGGATCACATACGGGGATGGATTTCCTGATTTTTCGGTAAAAACACGCAGCATGTGGCCGCCGCTAGTGCGGCCGGTCTGATAGTAACTGTTGTAGTGATGAGGCATCGTTGTATATGATGATATTACGGGGGGCCATAGTAAATAGGACCAAGTATTGTCAGTAAAAAATAGGCAAATATATAGTTTTTTGTGTTGCCGTAGGTCCTATTTACTATGGCCCCCCGTGATAAATACATAAATCCCCTCGCAGACGAACCACACGACCGACAAGTAGGCGGGGGGGGAAGGGGGGGGGTACTGATTTGTTGCTCGCCTTAGTCATTTGACCATTGACCACGCATCCCTTTCGAGACAGAGCACGGGGGGGGGGGGTGTACTCATTACCATGCATGGCCGTAGTCGTATGACCACAGAGACCCTCGCATCCCTACAATGCCGGGACGGAGCACGTCGGGTTTTCACCGACCAGGCAGACTTTGCTTGCACCAAGCGCGAAGCGCCGTTAGGTGTTGGGCGAGTCGCAGGACGGGTGAGCTGCATCCTACTAAGAACCGCTTTTGAGGCGTTTTTTTTTGTTTATATATGGATGACAGCATAAATGAACAGTAGTTTCTGGTCGCCAGTTCCAGAGACAAGCAATGGGTTCACTATGTGACTTGCTTCGTGGGTGCCTTACCATATTCACATAACGTGATACGATCATCCCCCTTGTGCGGGGTTAAGGTTCTCCCTCAAGCAGACGGGGGGCGGGGGGGAGGGGGGAGGCGAGCAGCCCCTCGAGCAGAGTGGCCACCCGACATTCCCCTTCTTCTGTTTTTTTTAAATATGATATTTCCACCCGACATTCCCCGTTTTCTGTACTAATGATTAATGTGGAGTTGTCGTAATGGCAGCCTGACGCTTACCTGGTACCTAGTATATATTAATAACTGCTGTGGTGGTCTAATATGGAACCGTCCCGTTCAAAAAAAAAAAAAAAAACGCCTCCGCGACCAGATCAACCACACGATCGACAAGCAGACCGGGGGAAACCGCGAGGCGAGCAGCCCCTCGAGCGGCGCTAGCCGAGCGTGGGGGCACTCGCCGAAGATGGGGCCGGGCGGGGCGGGGAAGAGCTTCGAGAACGGCATTGGGGGGGAGAAGAACATGTTCATTGGACTGTTGGACATATTCGGGTGAGAGAGGGTGGAGAGAGGGAGCAAGAGAGAGGGAGAGGGGGTGTACTCATTTGTTGCTTGCCTTAGTCATATGACCATTGACCACGGATCCCTTTCGACACGGAGCACGGGAGGGGGGGGGGGAGTGTACTCGATAGGAGAGATGTGCTCGATCTCATGCATGGCCGTAGTCGTATGACCATAGTCCCTCGCATCCCTATAATGCCGGGACGGAGCATGTCGGGTTTTCACCGACCAGGCAGACATTGCTTGCACCAAGCGCAAAACGCCGTGAGGTGCCCGGCGAGTCGCATGAAGGGTGAGCTGCATCCTACTAAGAACCGCTTTAGAGGCGGACATGAATATGGATGACAGCTTCAATGAGTTAGTTTAATTTCCGGTGTAGCCACTTCCAGATACAGCAATGGGAGTACGCTGTAACTGCCTCTTGGATGCCTTACCTTGAACACTACGTGATACGATCGTAGCTTAACACTTACCAGGTATCGAATATATTCGTTGACGGACACTGCTGTGTACGATACGAACAGAGAGAGGGGGAGGGAGAAAGGAGAGAGAGAAAAAGCGAGGGAGGGAGGGAGGGAGAAAGGGGGAGAAAGAGTGAAAGGAGAAACCGCGGTGCTCATGTGTGTTATCGCTCGCTATGAATGGATCCCGAAGGGCCATTCCCTCTTCACCTCATTACCAAAATACATGGTATTGGTATATCTTGACGTGTGACGGAAAAAAAAAAAACACTACTGGAGGTTTTTGTACTTGACCACCTGCCGGTATGAATGTATGAATGTCAACAATGTATGTACCTCAGGTTCGAATCGTTCGAGCACAACTACTTTGAGCAGTTCCTGATCAACTACGCGAACGAGAAGCTGCAGCAGCAGTTCAACCAGTTCGTGTTCGAGGTGGAGCAGGAGGAGTACCGCAACGAGGGGATCAAGTGGGACTTCATCGAGTTCCCCGACAACAAGGACTGGTGGGTTTGTTGTTGTCCTTGCCTCAAGCCCGTCCCCAAAAGTCTCGACTAGTCGGCGGTCACACAAGACATTCAGGCTCCACCAACTCGGAAGAGCGGACGTATGTAGAACAGTGCGAGCGTAAACGGCACACGTCATAACTGAAGGCACGTCGTTACACCTCAAAACAAGACAGTAGTTAGTAGTAACAGTGAAATCAGCGTGCATACATACGTATGCACCAGATACATATTGATAGGTTCGTACGTTGTATACACGAGTTGCAGCGGGAGTGGTCGGGTCGGGTCGGCAGAGGGGTGGGGTGATGGGTAGAAAGAGCTGCGAGTCGGCGGGGTTTGACGACTAATGACTGATGACTACCGGGTGCCGCTAGCCAACTATTACGGGGGACCATAGTAAATAGGACCGAGCATTGTTGGTAAAAATAGGTAAATATATAGGTTTTTATGTACACCATAGGTCCTATTAACCATGGACCCCAGCAATAATGGTCGGCCGCCTTGCCGAGTTGAGTCCGCCGGGTGAAGCGAGCCGAAGGAGCCTCCTGCCGGTGGGGGCGGGGGGGGAGGCGCCCCAAAAACAGTTCATGTATCCCCCATTCAATAGTCCTTCCTACGTGTATGGAAACCCAATCAGTCGAGTAGTCGGCACCTTCGAGTAGTCCTACTAATAACGAAATGGTTGGTGACTTTTAGGTCGTGCCGACTCGCAACTTCAGTGAGAATGAGGATCGACTTTGATCCGATACGATGCATGTATATATACGTTGATGAACGGAGAAAAAAACGATGTAATATATACTTGCGGTGTTCGATACCGAGATACGTCGAGGGATTCCGTTCCGCTCGTCGTTCAGTATTAAAACAAAACGATGCGGTTCGCTCACACAAAAAAAATACCGTGTTGTTGTATGTGGCCGCGAAATTCTGATATGTCAATGTAATGCGTACCGTGTACTAAACTGCACCCAACCAATGCCATTATTAATAAACGCTTTTTGTTGTTTGTTTTTTGCTGTGTTTTGGTGTGTTGTATGCTTTTTTGTTTTTGTTTTTGTTTTTTTTTTTTTCATCCGAGCAGCATCACCCTTATCGAGACGAAGCCCGCCGGCATCTTGGCCCTCCTCGATGAGCAGTGCCTCGTGCCCAAGGGGACGGACAGGTCGTTCGCGTCCAACATGTACAACCGCCTTACCTCTCACCCGAGATTTAGCGTGCCTCACGCGGATAAGGTGAGGCGTCACTCTTGATTTTGGTGCTCTCTCTTTTTTTTCTTCTTTGTTTCTGGTGTTTTGGCTGTAAAGTTGTGATAGGGAATGAAGACGTTTTTCGCGTCCGACATGATTTCGGTGTGTCGGGTGTCGCTTGGCTTGAGTTTTGGTGATGTGGTGTTGTGGTTGGTGTTTTTGGTTGTGATTTTTTTGTGTTTTGGTATGTTTTGCGTTGAGTTAATGTGTACAACCGTTGGCGTTCTCGTGCTTGAAGGAGTTTTGGTTTGACTGTTCTGATGGCGAGATACTCTTGACATCAATCGCTGATCTAATTCTGAAAAAGCTTCAGTTCGTTCGTTCGTTCGTTCGTTCGTTTTTTTTTTTTTTCTTATTCGTGCTGGTGTTTGGTTTTTGGCTCGTGTTTATGGCTGTTCTGGCGGAAAAATATGCATGCGCCACTGGTGGCGTATATAAGCCATGCAACACCCTTTTATTTATTGTATTGTTACTATGCGTGGCCAAATCAGCCTATTAGTAGAATTTTGCCGAGCACAGTATTCAAGCCGGCCCAATCAACTTGAGAGTCTTACCAGGCACGACATCCAAGCAATGGTCACTGGCGTACGGGTTAGGGTTCGGGGTCGGTGGGTCGGCCTTTGGCGCCAAGTATATTATTAATTGTAGCGGTAGTATGAGTAGTAGTAGAAACTACAAGATCTACTTGGTACCTACCATGTGGCCCAAGGCCAGCCTGCTTGGGCTATTATTAATAATAGTCGTACCGACCGCTGGGTACAAAAGTGTAATTGTGTCTATAACATAAGTGAAGGGTGGTGCATGCCTTATATACGCCACCGGTGGTGCATGGAATTAGTTTCGTCGTTCTGGTCTACTTTAGAGAAATGACGCTTCGATTCGTTCTTGTTTCTGTTGGTGCTTTTCGGTGTGTTCGTTTTTTGTTCTTTTTTTCGGGCTTAAGCTGTTGTTCTGTTGTTTTTGACGGCGAGAGACTAAATCGATCGCAATTCTCTTGCGATCTGGCGCATGCCGTCCAGGTGGACTACAAGTTCATGGTGCATCACTACGCGGGGGAGATCGTGTACGCGACGGAGGGTTTCCTAGAGAAGAACCGCGACATGCTGCACCAGGAGGGGATAGACTTGCTTAAGAGCTCTACGTCCCAGTTTATCCGCAGCTTTGGGGACAGGTGATTGTTTTTTTTTTTTTTTTTTCGTTCACAGTTATGTTCTCTTAGTTTCTGTTCTGTTTGTTTTTTTTCGCCTGGTTGGCTACATGTTTTCGTGGTGGGGGTGGTTGTGTCGGTGGTGGTTGTCCCGCTGTCGGTGTTGGTGGTGGTGTTGGTGGTGTTGGTGGTGGTGGTGGTGGTGGTGGTGATGGTGGTGACGTTGTTGGTGTTGCCTACGTCGGAGAAGTGACGATCTCTTAGACCCCCTAGACCCTATTAAGCTGCCGTCGTGAGAAGGGTTTGGTTTTTTCAGGGCCTGTGTACATGCAGCAGTAGTAGTACAGTAGTACAGGTCCAGCACCGGGAGCACGTGCCCAGATCATGCAGATCGTACGCCTCCCATCCTGCAACATGAGCTACGGTACGAGACCGAACAGATCGCGGGTCTATCTATCTGCCCGGAAAGATGTAGATCGTTATGTGGGAATGATCTGTACATGATCTGTACGTGATCTGTACATGATCTGCACATGATCTGTACATGATCTGCACATGGTCTGTACATGATCTGCACATGATCTGTAGTTGATGATCTGTCCGAGGCGTGCAAGTGTTGTGAGTTGTGGTGTTGGTGTTGGTGTTGGTGTTGTGTATTCGTTTGTTGTTGGTATTGTTGGTGTTGCTATTATTAATAGTAGCGTTGTTGTTTTCGTTGGTGGCGGGGGGGGGGGTGGGGGGGGGGGAGGGGGGTTTAGGGTGTCGGGGATGTCGGTGTTGATGTTGTCGTTGGCGTTCCCGCTTGTGTGTGTTCGTTTCGTCCGTTCTTTCTCTTTTCCGTTTTCGCTTGTCTGCGAAGTGCTCGTCTTTTGATCGCAATTGTCTCGTTTGTGTACGTACTCCGGATGTTGGTTGTTTGTTTGTTTGTTTTTTTTTTGTTAATTTTGCAGCACTCGTGCGGAAGGCGGTGGCGCGAGCTCGGCCGCACGGCGAGGTCCCGGGGGCGCCCGTCAGAGCAGCATTCTTTCTCAGGTATGTTCTGTTTCACGAGTTTACTAAATTACGAATTTTCGCCAATGGCCGTAGTACTGATGAAAAAAAAAAAAACTCTGCCTGGTGTATGTATGCAGAATACGAAGTATACAAGTAAAATTGGAAATTCAGTAAATTTGGAAATTTGGAAATTTGGAAACATAGAACAGTGAATACGGCTTAGAGGCAATCCTAATTTGTCGACGAATCGACCGATTCGTGCTGTTTTTTTTCCCGAGGCTGCCGATCGATATCGGTGAGCATCAGTAGTGGTTGGTTTTGCTTGTGGCCGCATCAACGTATTTTTACTCGAAACATTACCATTTGTGCTCCATGTACCAGCACAACTGTATGTACGTGCCCTTTTGTGGGTTTATTTTTCTCGCTTTGACTTTTGAACCACTTGAAACGGTTTTGGGTGTCTCCACAGTCCGTCGGAGCTCAATTCAAGAACCAGCTGAACAATCTCCTCGGGGCGATAGGAGAGACACACCCCCACTACGTGCGCTGCCTGAAGCCGAACGACCAGAACGTTCGGTCGAACTTCCACCTCGGTCGCATCACGTCGCAGTTGGCGAACGGAGGTGGGTGGGAGGCAATTGTAGAGGGAGGGAAGTGGAGGGGGGAAGGGGGGGCGGGGGGGGGGGGGGGGGGGGGGGGGGGGGGGGGGGGGGGGGGGGGGGGGGGGGGGGGGGAGGGAGTACCCATTTGTTGCTTGCCTTAGTCATTTGACCATTGACCACGCATCCCTTTCGAGACGGAGCACCGTTCCTACTCCTAATAGAGACACCTCCAACAATTGGGCGCTCATTACGTTGTTTCCATATATTACATAGAAACTTTTTGCTAGTCTTATCCCCTTCCTGTTTGGCCTCCTGTGGCCACCATCTATCTCCTAGGATAGCAAATCGTTTTCCTCGCTGCTATTCATTGTATCAAACTCCTCCATGTCACATTCGTCTGCTTTCCTCATCTCTTCTAACACATCCCCTTCCTCCGATTTGTAGGGGGGGGGGGTGGGATAGGAGGGAGGTGTAGAGAAGGAGGGGGAAAAATCTAGCGCAGTTCGATATCGGTCGCAACACGTTGTTGTTGGCGAACGGAAGTGGGTCGGAGGGAGTTGGTGGTGGAGTGGGGAGGGGAATTTGTGGAGGGAGGGTGGAAGGCGGGTTTGTGGAGGGAGTTATAGAGGGAGGGAGGAAGGGGGGACGATCTATCGAAAACTGGTCTCGGCATCATCACGTCGCAGTTGGCGAAGGGATTTGAGAGGGTGCTGCAAGGGGAGGGAGAGGGAGGGAGGAGGGTTGTAGAGAGATGGTGGGAGGGAGTTGTAGAGGGGTGGAGGGAGGGTGTTGTACAGAATTTCGATCTCATCACGTTGTTGGCGAACGGAGGCGGGTGGGAGGGGGGTGTTGGAAGGAAGGAAGGAGGGATGGCGGGGGGGGGGGGGGGGGGGGGGGGGGGGGGGGGGGGGGGGGGGGGGGGGGGGGGGGGGGGGGGGGGGGGGGGGGGGGTGGGGGGGGGGGGGGCGGGGACGTGCGATCGAATTTTCAGCCTAGCCCACATCATGTCGCAGCTGACGGACGGAGTTAATTGGAGCAAGCGGTAGAGAGATAGAGGGAGGGAGGGAGGAAATAGTTGACGGGAGGGAGGGGTGGGTGGGTGGGTAGATGGGGGTGTGTTGGTATCGGTGTTGTTGTTTTTGTTGTTGCAGGGTGTTGGTATTGTACGGCGCGGGGAGTGGGTGCTTATGGTGTCGGTGTTGGTGTTGGCGTTGACTGCGGCACAGGCAGACAAAAAGGTTTTATCATCATCGATGTTACTGCTGCTGCTGCTGCATTCG